>OY756432.1:17353303-17560011 GCA_963576905.1 Mystacides longicornis | reverse complement strand
ATTGCCTCGTCCTTGCGTCGCTCCGGGGTGGGCATAAAATTGTATGTGCTCCTACATAAACGACGCGTACACGGGACCATAGAACTGGCTGGAGAAGAGTGGGATAAAATCAACTTTCTAACAACTCATTCTTCTTCTTCTTCAAGTGCCATGTCAGGTCCCCCCGACGTCGGCTACCACTATGGCGTAGGCTTCTCTGTCCTGGGCTAACCGGAACAGTTCCTCCACTCGCTGGATTCCGGTCCACTGTCTGATATTTCTCAGCCAGGACATCTGCCGTCTACCCACACCTCGACTTCCATCTATTTTCCCCTTCATTATTAGGTGAAGCAGCTTGTACTTGGTGTTGCGAAGTATGTGTCCCAGGTAGGACATTTTTCTTTTCTTGACGCTGGTTAACAATTCCCTCTCAAGACCAGCTCTTCGCAACACCTCCGTGTTAGTCACCATATCGGTCCACGGAATACGGAGCATTCTGCGGTGGAGCCACATTTCAAATGCCTCTATACGGTTCATCATATTGACTTTAAGGGTCCAAGTTTCAACACCGTATAGTAGTGTGGACCAAACATAGCATTTGACCATTCTTTGCCTTAGTTTTAAATTAATATTATCATCGCAGAAGAGTGATCTCATGTTATTAAATGCGGCTCTCGCTATCTCTATTCTGCACTTCACCTCTTTCTCGGGATCTATGTTATCTGTTATCACACTTCCAAGATACTTAAATGTGTGTACGCGCTCTATTGGCTTTCTGTTAAGCTGAAGGGTGGCTCCATTATGCGGTTGTCGGCTGAAAACCATGAATTTGGTTTTGGCTACATTGATATTTAGGCCCATTTCATCACCCACCGCACTGACACGACCTAGCAGCTCTTGTAGTCCCTGGAGGCTATCAGCTAGTATGACAGTGTCATCCGCATATCGGATATTGTTAATGCAGACTCCGTTTACTTTTATGCCAATATCACTATCATTTAAAGCCATTTTGAATATTTTATCAGAGTATACATTAAACAAAAGAGGCGAAAGTATGCACCCCTGTCTAACGCCTCTCTGGATTGCCACTTTTGCAGATTTACTCTGACCCACACGCACCACAGCCTTTTGTTGCCAGTAAAGATTTTTTATGAAATTAAGATCCCTGTCATCGAGTCCGCACTCTTGAAGTATTTGTAAAAGTTCAACATGCCTCACTCTATCAAACGCCTTTTCATAATCTATGAAACAAGCGTATACATCCCTTCGCTGATCACGACATTTTTGCAAAAGGACGTTTATTGCGAAAAGTGCTTCTCGGGTTCCAAAAGAATTTCTAAAACCAAATTGGGCATCGTCCAAATCTTGCTCACATTTGTTTCTGATTCTTGCATGGACAATTTTGAGCAACAATTTGAGCATGTGACTCATAAGACTGATCAGGCGATAGTCGCCACACTCTTTTGGGTGGTTTTTCTTTGGCAGTGTGATAAATATAGATTCAAGCCAGTCGTTGGGGATTATCCCAGTGTCATATATAGAATTGAATAATGATAAGACTCTGTCAATGTTAGATTCATGGATAAGCTTTATAAGTTCCACCGGAATTTCGTCAGGTCCGTTGGCCTTTCTTGTTTTCGATGTAGATATTGCATCTATAAGTTCTGATTTAAGAATAGTTGGGCTTCTGTTGGCAGCTGCAAGTGTGATGTCATCCCTGTCGTCTTTAAAAAGTGTACCGATATAAGTTTCCCAAGTGCTTAACATTTCGGACTCGTCCAGTATCAACTCATTATTATCATTGTATAGGCACATTGGTTTATGTTTACGGGTGTTACCTGTTAGTTCTTTTAATTTCCTATGCATGTTAAAATCGTCATGTATAATATTAAGCTGTTCTAGTTCTTCGCACTGTTTCTTCATCCATTCCTCCTTTGCGGCCTTAATTTTTCTTTTAATAGTTCTTTGAAGAGCTTTGTATTGAACATTATCATTCTTCATTTTTCTACGCTGATCCATTAATTGGAGAATATGGTCAGTCATCCATGCCTGCTTCTTTAGGAGTTTGTCAGCTTTTAAATGTTTTTCACTCACTTCATTAAAGATCTGTTTTAGCTCATTCCATTGTTCAGCTATGGAAGCAGCATTTGCGTTCACGGGCGCAACCACACCATTAAGTTTTTCATTCAGTTCATTTTGAACGATAGTTTTGGTGGTAGTATGGCTAAGCTTTGTCAGATCGACTTTAATAGTTTGTTTTGGTTTTCTAACAATTTTCAGTTTTAACAGGACGTTCGCAATCAATGGGTTGTGGTCCGAGCCTATATCAGCTTCTGGATATGTTGCTACCCGATTAACAGAATTTTTAAATCTATCATTTACAAGGATGTAATCAATTTGGTTTCTTATTGGTGTAGTTTGGTTTGGGTTGTCCTGAGGAGATCTCCATGTGTATAATCTTCTCTTAGGCATTTTAAACCATGTATTAGTGATACACATGTTATTACTTTGGCAAAATTCCACCAGTCTGTCACCCCTCTCATTTCCAATGCCCAGGCCATGCTCTCCAACAATATCACCTCTGCGTCCTTCTCCAACTTTAGCATTAAAGTCCCCAATGATCATCGTGATTCCAGCTTTCTTTATTGACTTTAGAACATCAACACTGTTATAGAAACTTTCTACCTCATCGTCATATCTCCGTTCTGCTGTGGGTGCATATACCTGTACTATATTTATGTTAAATGGTTGGCCATTTAATTGCAACAACATTATGCGGTTCGATATCGGTACAAAGTTATTCACGTATTGCTGCAACTCCTTTTTTATAAAGATTCCAACGCCGTTTGGGCGTTGTTTGTCGCTCTGGTCACTACCCGAATAATATATTGCACCTCTCTCGTTGTACTGCACACCCGATCCAGTCCAACGCATTTCACTAATTCCCATGATATCCACATTGAGTCTGGTTGTTTCTTGTATGAAATTATCAACTTTTCCTGATGCAAAAAGACTTCTCACGTTCCACGTTCCTATCCTGATGTTGGACTTCACTACATTGAGCCGGGAGATTCTTCGCACCCCTGGCCCATTTAAGGGCCGCCCGGGACTCGGGGCCGTGTTTAGGTTTCTCGACATAGTGATTTCCTGGGAAGTTTAACCGAAGTGGTTTCCCGTTGCCTTCTCCGGTGGACTTTTCTGTCGGGGTTACCTACCCTTAGCTGGGGGGCTCCAGTTTTATGGCGCTGGAGACTCGCCATCGCCCTCACACTATCTGCTGTGACCTGATGTCAATCAGTGTTCACATTGCCCGGGGTTCGCGGGGTCTAATGACCACTCGTGGACGCTAGCGGTAGGACTTGTTGGTGTTGTTGCTGATGTTTTGCAACATGGCGTTACTCGGCATTTCCAGCGCATATTTTCCAGCAAAATATGCACCACCGTGACCAGACACCAACCATCTGAACCCCAACTCATTAAGATTTTCTTTCTTTGAGATTGGCTCTCTCAATCCCGGGAATCAATTATCAGTGATCAACTCCTGACTCCTGCACACTATGCAGGAGCTGATCATCTTAATTCCTTTCCAAAACATGAAACCTTCTTCTAAGACCTACATATTCGATCCTCTATTTTTCTCAACTTTCAAAGCAGAAAAGTAAGACGTAGTTTTTCGACAGGACACCTTCTGGACAAAAATATGAATCAATCCCTATCAACTAGGGTACTTATTCTCGAAATATGAGCATGACTTCCCAAGAAACGATTTGCATTCCTAATGCACTCCAACTGGGACAATTTATTATTGATTGTTTGATTGATAAAAAATATTTTTCACGTGGCAACCATTTATTTACAGAAAAATATTGTAATATTATTAAACTCTCGACAAAGTAATAGTGGCGTGTGTTTTTGAAAAGCTCACTTTAATTAATTAATGGTTACTTTTTCGCGTTCCTTGACTGACCTCATATATATTATTTATTAACGCTAGTTTACTTTAAAAATTGGCTTTGATATTTTCAAAAGTTGTTACGACTGCAAACTACCACATGTTTTTTTATGATTTCAGGCAATGAAGGGCTATTATCATTGAAGTTTGTTGATAGCTACAACAAAAATAATAGTAATACAATACAATACAATAATATAATACAATATTACATAATATATAAGGTAGCCTAACTAGGTATCAGCTATTTTGTCCTAACCAATGTCAAGAATTTCAATTAAAATAATAAAAAGGAAAAACGTAGTCCTGGCAGCTGGGACTGAAAGCTGCCCCACCTGTCGTGTGGGTCTGGTTCGTCCTTCCACCGCCATCGTCTCATTCCCACTAATCTTCATAATCAGCTGGTGCAATATTATTATGCAGAAGTATGATTAATAGAACAAAGTAAAGATAATGAAATATCAATTAGGTATTACAAACAGCTCGTCGTAAAGCATTTTCTCGCATTAGCCCTCCCTCAGAGATAGTTAGCACGCAACCAGTCAGGTAGACTTAATGTTCAGCAAATGACGGCGGTCGTAGATTGTGTGCAAGGTAAATTACTTTGATGAGTACACCGCATTCCGTACATAATTATTATACTCCGTAATTTAATACAGATAATATACGGAGCACGATGCGATGTGGTGTGGAGCTAATACAAACAGAATCTATTTACTTAATGTAAACACCCTTCCTTACACCAAGTATGTTGGAATTACAATATAATATATGTAACTAACGTAATCTTGTCCAATAGTTTGGTTAAACGTCCCACTATAGGTACTCGTACCTGTCAAGATAATTATATCACTATTATTTTGCTTTGGTTCTTCCTGTAGATCTTCTTCTACCATATCATTTGTGGTTTAAACTCTTGGGAGTTTTGCATCAAAATCTGACATCCTACCTGTCTTGAGATTCGTACATTTTTTTCGTGGAATTAGGATCTTTTTATGTTGCTGGAAATCGATAACGTGGGTTAGTTCGTTTAATCGGTTTTATCATGGTCAAATTTTTACTGCTTTATTTAAAAACTACGATCAGTGGAAAATATAGCTCAGCGATAGAAAATATTATGATCAAGCTGCCATCGAGATAGTTTAACGCATATCGCTTGATTGTGAGCTGATCTCTCTAGATTTTGACCCGCCATATTGAATTTAACGTCAACTGACAGTTGTTTTGAGTAAACAAGAACGCTTTTTGTAATAAATACGCTGTAGGTATTTAAGTTTTTCCCCCGTCCAAATATGTGCTTCCTTCATATTTTGGTCCATTGTATTTTGGTTTATCATTTTAATAAAAGAAAATTTATAGAAATAAAGCAAATATGCATTCTCGTAATCATTCGAGGGCTTACAACCAGATTACAACTAAATTTATAAGAAATATTATGAAGTTTTGAAGAAAATATTCAAGGAATACTTTTTAAGTAGGTACAAGTATTAAAATTGAAGTGATCAAACATAAATTAGTTCATTTTGGCTGAAACACAAAGGTTTCGTATGATTTAATAAGGACTTAACTATATTTTGATATAAAATAAATAATTAAAAAATAAGGTACCTATTCTGCATCAATAACTCGAAATCATTCAAATCTGACATAGCGCATCTTGGTTGTAACACTCGCGTTGCCCGGCTACTATTTTGTTTGTTTAAATTTTTTTGTATGAAATGTCATCTTCATACATAACAAACGCGGATTAAATATTGTTTTTATATTTAAAGTAAAAACTGATCAGTGAGTTATAGGTACCTACGTAATCTTGCGATGAACGATTTTTTTATAAATAAGACGGTTTATTTCCATTGTATATAATTATTTTTTATTTATTTATTACTAAGAAAATACTGGATTACCTTAAAAAAAAAACAAAAATTTACAATTAAAATAAAGCTATAGAAAGTGGTTGACGCAGAAAAATTAGACTACAAAAACAATACCTACATAATAATTTAAATTAACTTATATGTTTTGAAATGCACATAACAAGTAAAAGTTTAAAAATAAACATAAGTAAGCAATAGCTAAACGAAGGTTTTAAAAATCGACAATGTATAATGAAAAATAACGATAAAAAATGTCAATGTGTTAAAATAAATAGGTATAGATAGGTAAATCGACAGAAAAATTACCTTTCTCAAAAAAACAGTCAATTTTACAAAAAAGTCAAAACAAAATGTAAAAATAAGAAGTCTTTGTTATTATCACTTATTTGTTTTGCAATATTCATTTCAAACTTTGATATTTTGCCCAGAATTCCTTTAGATGTACCTAGTTTATTTCAAATAAATAAAGCGTTATTTACCTACGAGAAAACGTGTGAATGGATTAGAAGGCCCTGAACAAAATGGGTTGGATACAGATAAACCAAATAATCTCCTAAACGATCAATCCAAATCAAACAATTCTCGCCCACACGCCCCATTTCCAGTCCGCTTGATTCGTGTACTTCATGATGCACATTCAATTTTAACACTTGGTCACACGCCAGGCGATGAAACCCTGTTTGAGGAACATTTTTTGAAATGTCTATATACTAATACCTACGCGAAGGAAAAACTTTGTGACAATTTTTACGAAAGTTGCGTGGACAGAGGAGTATGAAATTTCGCACACCTACTCGTATAGTTTATATAGAGAAGAGGTAGCAAATGCTAATACCTATTTTTTTTAAATTATGCAATAAAAATAGATTAAATCAATAAAAAACCATTACAAACACTACTGTAATTTTATGTACCTATTTGATACTCACACTTCGATGTATGTATCTGACATTGACACAGACGCATTATATCTGTTGAATTGATAGTTGACTGAAAAAGACTGATTGATAAGCTGAAGAATATAAGACAAGGCGTAGAGTGAGAGTTAGCGTAACTAGATTGGAATTGAATAAATTGAGTAGGTTTGGGTATATTCAGAGAATAAATGAAGAGAGAATGTCAAAAACGGTTAATAAATTTAAAAGAATGGTTGCATTTAGACGTGGATGTCCGATCATATCGGTGTCGTCTTAAAAGAGTAAGTTAATAATAAAGTTGGTCATTTATTAGTTAGTTCTTCGGTGTTTTAAAGATCGAGGATGAAAAAAATTGTTTTTGGAAACAAATTTTTCCATATTTTGTTAGTGCACTTACCTACTGTAAGTTTACACTTCGCCTCGAGTACAACGTAGTTCAATATATAAATTAATAAGTTGTCAGAATTTTCGGTTTATAGAAAATCGAAATAGAGTTATAACCTACTGCAAAAAAAAATGTATGAAAAAGTTTTGAAAAGTTGTCGAGTCAACTCATAACTAGTTAGATGATCTGTCGACTTGATCTTCAAACAAAATTACCTAACAGTCGATGGTCAAACATTGGTGTAATATCACCTTCTTGGAACTAACCCTATCTGTCCACAATACCATCAATATGATAAAAAGGGGTTAACTTATGAAGAAAAAAAGATGTACACATTTTAGCGTATCTTTTGTAAAAAAAAATTATAATCTTTATGTATAGCAGATGAACGTGTATTAAGTAGACAATAGACATACTTCGCTTTTTATTTTATTCATTGAAAATTTCCTTTCAATATAGCTTATTATTTATTAAGAAAGTTACTTACTTAAACTCTAAAGTATGCTCAAGTTTTTTGAAACTCTGTACAATGTTTTCAATTTTCCTCTTTTTGTTGAGCATTGAATATTCTAAAGAAGATTTCACCTAAAAAATTTATTTAATACTGTTTTGTTTCAATTTTTCCTTCTCAAAGAAAACTAAACATCCTAGCTTTTTCCAACTTCAGTGTAATTTTTCCCTAATTGTGGATGATCTTTTGGTCAGGCTGTGCAACATCTTTGATTCCTTCTTTTTTTGCCGCAACTCAAACCTGAGACCTTCGATCCAGAAATTTGTCGCCTTGTCAACTTTGCCACCGAAGTCGTAAAACCATTTCTTTTAGCCATATCTTACACAGCATATACCCCTAGAATGGTACAAATAATATATGAGTAAACAATCACTTGTACCATAATAACCTTCAAGAGACTGGGCAAGATTGACCGTAGTGGAAAACTTTTGTTGCCTCCCTATGCCTTTTAGAGGGTTTGCAGGTGGGCGGTGCACTAAGACCTATTATGAGAAACAACACCGTCTTATTACAAGCAAAAAAAACTAGTGCAAACCGCAATCCTCATACCATCAATGATGTATGCATGTGAAACGTGGACATGGGCGAAAAAAGAAGAATGTATTAAAAATGCAGTGAGATGAGATCTCTACGAAGAATATGTGGAAGGACTGTGGGAGATGGAAAATACTTAATGAGAATATTAGGAAAGATCGTGGTATGGAAGTTAGTGTCAATAAGTTATGTTATTAAGTTGAGATGCTTTGGGCATGTGGAAATAATGGATGTAAACAGAATGACAAAGAAAATTTATAAGGCTGAAAAGAAAGGTGTAAGAAAGCGTGGCCGACCCAGAATGACGTGGATTGAACACATCGATTCCATCCTTAAGGAAGGCCAGGTCAGAAGTAAGAGAAATGCTATGTCGGTAGAAGAAACGAAAGAATTGTGCTTGGATAGAAGACGTTGGAGGTCCGTTGTCTCTGCCAACCCCTTACTAGACACGGCGTGATGGGTAAAAAATAAAAAAAAGTAAAAATACATAGATAAAGAGATTGTATTCATCAACAGTTGCGAAAACCCAAGTTTAAATCTGCAGTGGCCAATCAATATTGTTTCTGTCAACAGCCAGGATACGACCATTAATCTCTTCCTACGTCTTCATCCGTCTTCACACAATTAACAGTATACTCGTATGCAGGTACTCATAAGTGACCCTGTGACGATTCAGATTGTATGCAACTTCGTTCTCTTAGTAGGTACGTACTTTATTTTTATACTTTAGTGATTTTAAGAGGACATATTGTTTTTGTTACAAGGTTTGTTTAATATTATTTTGTAAGTTGCAGGCGTTGTAAGTTGTAAGGCGTGTCATTTATTGATTGCTGGTTTTGTATGAAAATTTAAACCAAAACCACATTCTTCATTAGATATTTTGATTTCAAGTTTTTCACTACTAGTATTCACTACAGTTTTTTTTAAATCAAAAATGAATCTGTGCCCACTCAAAGTGCACACAAAAACAATCTTTGACTCTTTCTGGTATACCATAGTGGTGATGGTTTATACAGGTTGCCTCAGAAAGAGAAACAGATTATTATGTCATGCGATTTTTTATAGTTTTCTAGTTATAATTATTTTTATTAATTTTATGTCTTGAAAATCAGTCAAATGACAAACAAATATATTATCCAAACTAGGAAACTCTCACTAATTGATTATTCAGATATTGCAACAGATCGCTTCAAATAGAACATATTTTTATTCTAGTACAGGACAAGGCAGGGCAGGCACCTACCTACTCTTAAAGTGACGAAGCCTGTTGTGTTATCTTTTCCACTTTTTTTACCAATTTATTTTTGATGTGATTCTTTTCCTACTGCCTTTTATCGCATTACCTACCTATCTCCCTTCGGAGAGAGAGGGAGGGAACATAAAATATAGAAGGAAACAGCGGGTCCTGCCCATTGATTCGATTAAGTGTAGGAAAGTATCAAGGGAGTAAGGAGTGCGCCGTGCTCCTAATAAATTTTACATTCGTCCCAGATTTCTAAGACAGTAGATCAGAGTAAGTAACGCCCAACGAAATAATATACACAGATTCTATTTCGAAATTTGGTGTACTGAGTTACCCCGTGTAAGGTACCATAAACCAAAACACTCCTCTGTTGTCAAAAGATAAAAGCCTATTTATTGGAAATTTGATTTCTGAGTCTATATAGGTAAGTATAAAATAAATTTAGTATTATTGTCAATTTTTATCTAAACTTTTTCAGCTTATTTTCAAAAAAAAAAAATCCTTACATACGTGAGCGTTTTGTATAGCCCTTACTCAAATATTTGTATAAATTTTTCTAAAAACCAAAGTGTACATATTTCAACGGATTCGCTGGCCTAGTTACTGACAAGTTTCTAAACAAGAATCTTGATTACCGGTCAGGGGACAATTTTACTTAAATGTTTTTACATGATTTTATCTTTCATTTGAAATTGTACAGCATTAGTTGACAACAAAAAACAGACAAGTAATACAATCAAGAGGTGGTTGGTGGAATAGTGTTATCAGCCGACGACTGTCGTACGTACAGCGTTATCAAGATCGTAGGATCGAATCCCGATGCCGACCATTTCCACTTTCACAACACAGGCTTTGCTTTATGTGAAAGATGTCGAAAGTGTATTTATTTTGTGTTCACTTTGTGAGCCCAGATTAATTTTAAAAAAAATTTCGTTCCTCCTGACTTAAGTGCCATCTTCGTAAGAAAGTATGATGAAAAAAACAGGTATTTTCGTAAATGATTACCGGCTCGTTTGAATAATTCATGTGATGGGGCTTAAAAGGTTAACAACACAGCCGCCTACATCCAAGTGTTGCTCATTTTTGTTTCAGGTTCGTTAATAAAAATACATATTTGAATCCTCTTTTAACAGATAACTAAACAGAGCAGCGCTTCTGATAGCGTAGATAGGGATTATGTCTTTCTTTGTAAAAACGTAGGATATAAATCCAGAAAAAATCGGCTTTCACCCCTCATAATGAAAACTTTAAAAAAAAAAAGCGACAAAGGCTTTTTTCTCCCGTTCAAATTACCATATACGTACGCAAACCTTCTATACTTACAGATAAAACGATGTACTTAAACCGAACAGACAAAAAATGAAATTACACAGCTGCCTACATTAATCCAAACTCGGAATATTGAAATGAAGAATGTACGGTTTTTTATACTTATTTTCGCACAAGCAACACTAACACTTCTTTATTTAAGTACCTTCTAGTCATAGACAAACCATTTTATTACCAATTGAGTATTATTGAAATCTTTTGGAAAATCAAATAGAAGTCATTTTTCACGAATGGTCATTTTAATAACACTTCGTTACCACTCTTTTAAAAAAATTGGATTTTAGAAAAGAGTTTTTGATATAAAAATCTAGCTTCACCATTCTAAAAAGAATATAGAATCTACCCAAAGCATGGTTTCATAAGATTTCATATCAGACTTGTGTATTTCATGGCGCAAAATGCCAATTTTTGTTTTGACATCGTAGTGGGTAGCATGCATGATTGGTCTAGGGGAAGATAAACATTCAGACGGCGCATGGCGCGCGGTGGAACTTAATGCTTGAAGCATTTTTAATCAGTCAACCGGTCTCCTCAAATCTGAGACAGGATACCAACCTCGAATAGAAATTTCAAGTGAATAAACACGGAAAGTTTTTGAGCCAACCTGGAATCAACCCTCTTGATCTGGAATCCACGTCTATACTAATAGGCTACCGGGGTAATCGTAACATCTACATAATAATTCAGAAATGTTTGTGTGCTTTCTATCGTATATGTGAACATCACGCTCAAAATACAAAATGCTACGTCAGATATGAATCTGCGCAGAGCGGTGCAATTTGCTTGAGAAGGTTCTTAAATACAATTTGCTGCATTTACTTTAATATATTTAGAGCTATTTAAAAAACTCTATTTTTTTAGGATCTTCATACAAATTTCTCAAAAAGACAGTAAGCTATATTTTGGAAACAAAATTAGTCATGTAAAAGTTGAATGGAATCTTGGTATTACGGTATGAAAATGTAATAAAATAATTATAGATTGATTTGTTATACATATAAAAGTTATTCAAATCTTATTATTCTCAATAAATAAAGATTTAATGAAAAAATTTGCAAAATGATTCCTCCATTTTGAAGTTTGACAGATAGCGCAAATCACCCTCTATGGGTGGAAAGCCTAATTAATTATCACACATTAGGGAATGTAGCTAAGATTCAAACCACAGAGCTCTCTCTCTCTCTCTCTCTCTCTATGAAAACTTGCAAATTATGTCGGTAGGTTCGTATAATATTATTATGAGGTCGGTAAAACAAATATTGTAAAAGTGTCATTCTTCTTTTTCTGTGCTTATGTCAGTTATAGAGGTCTGTTAAGCAATGGGAAGCTAGACTAGAACATGTTTAATTACCCACCGATCAAGCCTGACAATCGGAATCAAAAACGTAAAGCAAGACGGGTATAAGCTAGTAATTAATAAAGTCTTTATAATCTATATAATAATACGTGAAGGAAGACTTTGGAAACTTTGACTATTTTTACGAAAATTGCGCGAACAGAGGAGTATGAAATTTCGCACACTTATAGTTTATATAGAGAAGGGGTGGCGAATGCTAATGTTTTTTTTTAATTATGCATAAAAATAGATTAAATAAAAAAAACATTAGAAACACAAACACTACTGTAATGTTAAGTAGTTGATATTCACATACACTTCCACAGACTACTTTATCAACTTCATAAAAACAAAATAAATCTATAATGAAATACCACTCATAATGGGCGCAGAAAGTTTTTTTAAGACGCTGTATTCAAACAGAAGGTGGAAATGGCGGGATATAAATTGAGAATAGATTAATATTGCTTGTCTTTAATAACAATAGAAAAAACTTTGTACATATCAACAACGAAAAATCAGTCTCATCCAGTAGGATAAAGCCTTCCCGCATACTGAAAATTAGTTTGAAGGAGATTAATCCGCAACAAAGTAAATTTGATTTGTATGGGAGCGCGTATGGTGAAGCGAACAGATTTAAAAGTTTGGTGTTCATCTTCATGCGAATCAAGTTTGCTGCAGATCAATCTCCTGTAAACTTATTTTTATGGTTTATATGGTTTTATGGTAAACTTATTTTAAACCAAACAGTCATGGAGATAGGTAGGTGATCAACAATTTTCAAAAAAAATAAATGGGATAGCCTAGAAAATAATATATGAAAGTCATTAGGAGTATTTATACCTATGCGTATAAAGCCTTGTGCTAAATGCCATATCTCGCTAAACCGCTTTGATAATGCGAATCCTTGAGTTATTAGACTATATTTTCACACTCGAAAAGAAAAAATCTCTCCGCAGATACGGTTCCTAATATTCCTCACATTTTTTCGACTGGAGGCATTTTCACCCGTCTTAACGACTTCTTTTTCCGGGAATGTGTGATCATTTATAAATAGCTTTACCCCGATTTTTATAGTTGTCCATAATATAACCACACATTACATTATGAAATATTACGTCATACCTCCAGAGAACCGGACCCGGCCTCAGCAGGTTTCTTTCTCCTTCGATTTTTTGAAGAACCCTTCATCTGTTTTGACTTTGCTCCAGGATAAACCTATCAGTAAGTAATATGTAACAACTAATGACTCTAACAATTCATTACTGATGTTCGATTTTTAAATGGAATAAACCACTACGGGCTTACAACCGTCTTCTACTGTCATTTATTTTCGAAGGCTGACTTAGTGTGATCACTTTACGTTAACAACGTTCGCCATCAGATGGTAATGTTTAAGTCTCCGAAACTCCTAATTGCGAGAATTCTCAATATGTTCAACATGTCGAAAAATATCACGTGTGCAATAAGTAGATATTTAAAAATTTATGAAATATAGATATAAAAGTTGGAAATTAATGAGAACAAGAGAGCAACCAAATTTGAAGACTGCGACTGCTGTCATATATTTGGCGCCAGGAAATGAATATATCCATTTTTGTTAATGTCTCATCTTTATTGCCTAATTGGATTTGTTGGTGCACAACGTTCTAATTATGGCTATATTCGTAGGACTGAGACTGGGTTTTCAGTCCTGAAAAATGGTCGCAAGAATCTAGACATAATAAGAACGTAAAGCTGTCAGTAAGTCTTTGAAAACTAGTACATAAACATAATTAAAAAGTTCAATTTTTTTTTCACTCCCATTTGTCAAATTCTTTAATTATAATCACACAGATATGAACATAAATATTGTTTAAAAGTTCCTGATAAATACCTACAGAACTAATTTACAGGTACCATAGAACTACCTAATGTACCTACTCCATATGCAACCAAAGTACAAACATGATGAAAAAACAACATTTTCATTGTGACAATCGAAATAATCATACAAAAGTTTGTACTCAAAGGTGAAATTCATTTACATAATAACTTTAACATTTTACTTATATTTATTTTATATGCGTTTGACTCGTAAGTTATAATATAAACCTATGTTCAAATTTCCATATGAAATATTGAAATTACAAAAAATATTTTACTTTTCCAAATATATTATCAAAAAGTTCAAGCAAAGTTAACTGAAACTTACAAACAGTAATAAATATGTGAGTTATAATTAAGTTTAAACAACCCATTTAAATACTTTTCATTTGGTCTCTATGCTGAAGTTCTACAATTTTTTTTCATATTGGTCGTTCTGAAATTGGCAGTCTAATCGAAAATTTCAAAATCTATTTTTATTCAAATTAAGAATATCATAGTTCCAAATCAATCTACGATGAGAGCAAAAAATCACAATTAGAATCATTTTCAAACGTCACAATTGATTATGAATAAAATAAAATCTTATATGTATTTCATACTGGTAACAAAAATTTGAACATATACACAAAACGAAATCTAAATTAAAATATCCTTACCTTAATTAATTAATATTTTTTTCTTATTTTTGTTCCATTTTTTTAGGTCTTTTTATATATTATTATGCTTATATTTTTTTTTACTTTGTTTTAATTACGCAGTGTAATTTTTTTTGGTCTTGATTTGTTGAATGCACGGGGGTCGTTGGTCGTACCTGCCTAACAATGTACAAAAGCCATGTGAGAGACACGTGTTATTGGAACACTGGATATTCTATATTTTTGTTTCATGATTGCCTCCTCTCACATCATATACAAATCCCTTGATAAAAATATTAACATAGAACTCCATACCTTGTATCTAACAGATAACAGGTTTTTTCATATAACAGAGAATCCTATACTGAAATGTACCTACCTACGTAGATCCACGTCTTATATTAAACTAGCAGATGACTCGTCAAACTTCGTTGAACATCTTCGTACGATAATTCTTTCTAAAATATCTGCTTACTTTCTGAAACATCATGGGAAATAAAAATTCGCTAATCAAACAAACAAAAAAAAATTTATGATGACAAACGGCATAACCACATACCATTATTAATCAAACTAAATTCACCTCTTTTCATTCAATTTTAACGTTCAACGTTCCAATCTCTAATATAAATAAAAGTCGGTCTAACTTTTATAGTTATGCCACAATAAGTGTTCTTTTATTTAAAAAAAAATAATTGAAATTCGGCAGAGATATTTATAAGCGTCACTGGGGTACGAGCCGGACGGGAGGGGACCATTAGAATGCTATTTTGATAAAATTAGGGATCTATTATAAAGATCATAAGAAAACTGAATTATTTTTTATAAATACCTATCTACCCGTGCGAAGCTGGGACAGACTTCTAGTTTATTATAAAGATATTTTCTATAATTATTATTAGATCCCTATATCCATATCTGGATTAAAATGGTTATGTTATACGACATATTGTGCTCTATACCTTCACACGTGATTAATTTATTCATTGGCCTTATTCGCCTAGTTTTCTAAGGCGCTAAATGTATTGTCTGAAGGTCCAGGGATGATTATCGGTTGGTCACAACACAATATTATGTTGAGGAGTTGGTTCATTTATTGGACATAGTTAATGGCTGATAGAAGGTGCTCATGGTGAATAACACCTTGTAAACTATGTCAACATAACAAATTTGTATCATAATAATATGTAGTTTGTGAAGATTTAAATTGCTGTTGCTTCGACCTTGCTCGAATTGATATTTGAATGCGTAATAAAAAATAATTAAACATAAAATAATATTATTAAAAAAAAACCCTGTTTTGCAGGTATCAAAAGGAGTTGTTAATAATATTTATGCAGCACCTTTTTGTATGAATTACGTGCCTGGGATGAAAATTATATTAGCATTCAGCTAGCAACAACTTACGTATTTACATCGTATAAGAATAATAAGATAATCTCAATCTTTGTGAGCTTCAAAATGACCTTGGGTAATGCTTATTTGACGCATCTTCATAACAGAAGTATCATTTTATAACACCTTTTTTATGTTATGACATACCTTGAGTGATTAGATTAGTTGTTAGAGAGCTAAAGGTTCAGTTATGTTGGGAAGCAGTTTTATGTATAGAAACAGAATTAAACTCTACGTGGTATTACGTGTGTGTAAAAAAACAATTTTTAAAATAATATACTACAAACGTGCTTTTTCTGTATATTTCACAGCGCGGTTAAATAGCACATATTCCGTTTCATCAAGAAAATTAAACCATTTGTGTAGCAAATGCATTTTTCTTGCTCCAAACGCACGAGCACAATAAGTTGTCGAACGAAGTAGGGACTTAATTTGAAAACATCCAAGTAAAAGTTGATTGTGGCCAAGGATATTCCCTGTGTCATATATTATAGCATTGAAAAGTTCTTAAGAATAGTCGATATTACGTATCATCTTTGATTAGCTTCAATATTTTGGCTGGGATCTCATCTAGGCCCCAAGCTTTAGGCCCTGTTCTAGCTGGTCGCATGATCGCACCATCGTGCGATTGCGATGATTGCATGAACGCTTAAAGAAATTTGTGATCGCAAGATGAAAATTTGTGTGTCCTAACTGACGTCCCATGATCACGTGTCCACTTCTCATTGACAACGTAAACAAATAAATATGAATGTTAGTAAGTAAGAACTTTTGGCAAGTAGGTGTCGTATTAATTATCGATACAACAGAGCAATAATACAAGCGACTCGCGCTCATTTCAAACAAGGCACCGATCGGACGATCGAATTTACGTCTGTCCGTCTGCCCAGTTAGGACACGTTCATGCAATGTTATATATGTTTGAACAGGGCGTCCGCGTTCATGCGATCATCGCAATCGCACGATTGTGCGATCATGCGAACAGCTAGGACAGGGTCTTACGCATGTCTGAAGTTTGTAACACATGTAATATTTCCATTTTTTTGGGTTGGCGTTCCGCATAAGTCAGTCTACGATAAAAATCTTAAAAAAATATTCCTTTTATGTTTCTGTAATTGATGATCTGAGTAAGTAAATGAAGGCAAACAGACGATAAATAAGATAGGAAATAAATACTCCATATGAAGAAATTGAGCAAAAAGCTAAAATTGGTACGAAAACAGAGATCTGTTAAATAAACAACTATCAGTTCATGAATGGCTAACTGAGACTCGGATGATCGGTAATTTGCGTCAGTACAATGTTATCTTGACGTCTATTGTCAATAAGCGTAGCTTGGGTACTGCAGTAAAACAAGACACCCAGAAAAAAAATATATGAACTAAGTAAAAAGGTTAAAATCGAAAACTTCTGCAATATTAGCTAGTAATATTGAAAATTATAATTTTCTTTGTATTAGGTACGCCCGATGAATTATTGTGTGTCATTTTTCTAGAAAACCATTGCATTACTGATGTTTAAGCACAATTAAAATTTACCATTTTCTTTGATGCTGGTTAGTGTTATGATTCATTTTTTTATGTATGTTACATCTGTACCTAAGGGCAAAAATTAATTTGAAAACTATTTGTAAAACAAGACCATATAATAAAGGGAACCCTTCCAACATTCCGTTATGAAACTGGTGATATTTGTTTTGTGAAGAGCTCTCCAACTTTGAGGGATTGTTGAAATTTCAAAGAAATGTCATCTCAAATATCTAGATATTCGGATCCTTTATGTGTTTTGTCTCAACAAATAATAATAAAGAAAAAACAGTACAACGGACATCTTCAAAAGATAATAACCCAAATAGTTATTTGTTCAAAAAAAATATTTAAATATTCTATATAGAATTGTTGAACAATAATAATTATTATCAGTCTCTCGAGTAGGTATGTTAGACGGAAATAATGGGTCTGTTTATCTCAACTATATTGTGTTTGTTTAAAAATATTAAATAAGTATACTACAATAGCATTAATTTAGTGACATACTCTCTTGGATATTACATTAAAAAATAACTTTTATTGTAATGACTCCATTTATGTATTTAGACACTTTTATCAGCAGCCCGATTCACGGAAAAGTTTAAGTCTAAGTTTAGTTCGAAGTTCGAACGAAGTTCGATTCAAACTTTTGTGAATAGGGCTGCTGGTAATAATAATTATTGTAGGCGGCGACTATCTACAGTCTATGTACCTATTCACGGAGGGTTTGAATCGAACTTCGTTCGAACTTCGAACTAAACTTAGACTTAAACTTTTCCGTGAATCGGGCTGCTGGCTTCAATATACTGTAAGTAGGTACGTGTAATTCATCGTGCGCCTAGTAAATAGAGGTGGGACAAACGGCTTAAATGAGCGCAATCCTTATATTTTCAGTCAACTAATATTAACTGTCATAAATAGGGGTAGGCTATTATAATTACTTGATATTAGTTGACTATTATTTTTGTTCAACTAATATTTACAAATATCGTTTGATATAAATAACGTTAGAGGCGTTATTTTTATTTATCTAATATTTTTATCAGCTATCGTTATAGTGTCCATCTCTACTAGTAAGTATTATTATTTCTGTTGGGTTAGGTTAGGTTGGTTACATATATACGCGAGATACATTTTTTTAACCTCCCTACCTCATAAACAAAAATGTGACATAATGTTTTGAAAAATTTATAGCGAATTTCGTATCCTGTCCATAGTGCATTGTAATCATTGATTCGAAAACATATTTGGTAAAGAAGATTCTACAAAGAATTTTTAAAACATATTATGTAATAATATGGTGAATGTTTTTAATCAGAAAATACAAGCCGAAAAAAAACTACTTTACACTTACAGCGCACCTACGCAACAAAGATGTCCATTCAGCTTGAAGAAAAACTTTATTTCTTAATGAGATTTAGAAATCGACCAATAGGTCGACACTGGGGATGAGATTCGGCGAGTTTCTAACGGTATGATGAGAAGCGGGAAGAGGTAGCGTTGGTTGAAGCCGCCTGATACCGATAGTACCTAATATTCTATCGGTAAACCCCTACTCAAACGTTTTTCTCGCCTTAGCTGTGCGGTCAAACTGATTTCAAAATGAATGTGTGAGTAAACGGTATTGGTTGGTTATTCCGGATCACGCCCCTTCTACCCGCTCTTCAGCCTACCGATCAAAACTCGCTGAATCCCATCTTCACTAACTTGTCGATGTATAGAAAACAAAATTTCAGTGAATGGATTACATAAAAGATTTCATTTAAAAGTACCTACTCGCTTTACTGAAGATCCAATAAGTAAGTATAATCGTTCGAATTCAAGAATTGGAAATAGTTTATTGTCATTCTTCTAACAATCTCATACGATTCGTTTACGTTGAATCCTAAACAATGTATGAAGAACAAAAGAAATAAAATTTTGAATTTGAAGATTTCTTTTTTATTTGAACGATACCATACTATCTTTTTTAGCTTTTGTATTGTTGAGATGATAGAGAAAAGAAAACTGATCCATTTTTCCTTTGTGAGGAAATTTTGTAGTATGGGGCATTATTGTATTTTGTAATTATTGTTCTCAACCGAGAGTTTGTGAATCAAACACATTATTTGTAACTAGATAAGTATTTTTTATACAAAAACTAGCTTTCCCGACAGACGTTGTCCTGTTGTTCTAGTCCGAAGTGGCCCCTTAATATGTGCACTGCGCCCCCGTTAAACAATACAAAATTAATTCGATTGAATTAAGCTAATAAAACAATAACATTTAACTATTTCTGAAACATCCCTATGTCATTCGTATTCAAAGCTCTGGCGGGAACAAATTGAGAGAAATGCGCTCGCGCACACACCCTACCTTGCCTATTACCAACACGAAATGTGCCCGATAATATTGTTGACTTTGTATGAAAATTTTCTAAAACTATCGAAACGGTGCGGTGGAGTAAGTGGGATGGGCAACTGTAAGAGCGTATGCGAGAATGATTTGTTATCCATTTTTTTAACACTTATAACTCGAGATAGGTTGAACAGATTCTTCCGATGTTTGATTCATTGGAATCTTCTCCGCTCCGGATATCATAATAACGATTAAAAAGTTGGAAAATGCATAAGAAATAATACAAAATATAATATCAAAGTTACTGTGGAAACGGATATCCTGCGGTGCCGTTGTCTATGAAAAATTCTATAGCAACAACAATTTTATTTTCTTGACAACCATTGAGTCTCAAAACATTGGCACGCAGATTTTTTATGCAATTTTTTTCGAGCTTTCAGTAATAATTTGGATCACGGCGTAATGGATAAAAAAAAACTAAATATCATTCAACAACTATCAAACAACTGACAGATGTCAAACGCAAATAAAAAAATACAAAATAGAAAGTATAAAAGTAATACGGTCATATTTACTAAGAGTGTTAAGTTTTCTCAAATTTTCTAATATGTATGTCTAATATATTTTTTTGTTTCTGAATTAAGAATATGGAGACATTTAACTCTAAAAAATATCAGTTTTATCATAGTTACCCACAAAAGCAGTTATTTTTTTCTATAAAGAACAAGTAGATAGTATAATAACATTGCCCCTAAGAAATAAACTGCTACCCCCCTAAGAGTCGCGAACCCCGATAGCCTATTTACTTTAATGGGATTTCTTTCATAACATAACACAATATTATTGTTGCTGGACACATTATTACTTTTTAAATGTTTGTACCATCCAATATCGCGTCCACACCATTTAAAAGATGCCTCATGTCGAAATTCCATTTCGGTTTTGACCACAAAAATTATTCACGTGTAAAATTTTATGCTCGCAAAGTAGACTTATCCAACTACAATTATTTACAAAAAGGAGTTTGATACATCAATTGTTCATAAGACTTATTGCCTTTTTAATAATTTGTTAGTTTTTTAAGACCTACATATATTTTTCTTATAGATCCTGAATCAACCTTGAGAACGATAGTTTTCTGCTCAAACTTCTTTAAATTTGGTTGCTCTCTTGTTCTCAACAATTTCCAACTTTTATCTCTATTTTTCATTTTATTATTAAATTTCTACTTGTTGCATACATGAGATTTTTCGACATGTTGAGAATTCTCATGATTAGGAGTTTCGGAGACAAACATTACCACCTAATGGCGAACGTTGTTAACGTAAAGTGATCACACTAAGCCAGCCTTCGAAATAACAGTAGAAGACGGTCGTAAGCCCGTAGTGGTTTGTTCCATTTAAAAATCGAACATTAGTAATGAATTTTCAGAGTCATTAGTTGTTATTTTTTCTTTAAGATCTAGTCCTGAAAAGGTCACAAGAATCTAAACATAATTAGAACGTTGTGCACCAACAAAGCCAATAGGCAATAAATATGAGACATTAACAAAAATGGATATAGTCATATCCTGGCGCCAAATACATGATAGCAGTTGCATTCTTTAAATTTGGTTGCTCTCTTGTTCTCAACAATTTCCAACTTTAATCTAATTTTTCATTTTATTATTAAATTTCTATTTGTTGTATACATGAGATTTTTCGACATGTTGAACATGTTGAGAATTATTACAAATATTACCAACTAATGGCGAACGTTGTTAACGTAAAGTGATCACACTAAGCCAGCCTTCGAAATAACAGTAGTAGACGGTCGTAAGCCTGTAGTGGTTTGTTCCATTTAAAAATCGATCATTAGTAATGAATTTTTAGAGTCATTAGTTGTTATTTTTTCTTTAAGATCTAGTCCTGAAAAACTGATTTTTGTTTGTAAAAACATACTTTGTGAGACAATGAATGTTAAAATAGACCTTATTCCAAGTCTTTAACAATTTATAAAAAATATATATCTATAAAAACAATCAGTCCAATTTCTTTGGAATGTTTTGCATTTGGTTTGAGGGGAGAGGGGAGGGTTACAATCAGTTTTTTCGCAGTTCGTTTGGCATGAAAATAACTTTGATATTTCGTGCAAAACGTAGGTATTGAGTTAATTTGGAAATTCCCCGCAGATGGAAACATTCGATGAGGTTGTTCGTGATAATATTGTTGTGTGAACACAGCTTCCTGCGTGTGTGAACGGCTGAAAGGAATCGGAAATGAAATGGGAGGAAGAGGTGGGAAGGATGTGTTGATTTCAACACAATATAAATATAAATCAGTATGAATAATTCACAGGTACTAAGTAATATCGATCACTGAAATTTATCGATTTCTTAAAAATAACTCTATTTTAGAAAATTCATTGTTAGCTAGTTAGATTTAGCGATATTTAAATATCTACTTCTTTCGTACAAAAAAAAACACATTTCTCGCAAATTTATTCAAATTACGTGAAACATTACATATTATTCTACCTTAGAACAGCCGTTCATAATATATGTTACGCATTCTTTTAAATTTAGCTCCCAGCATAAACAAGTTATGGTAGAAAAGCGAGTCAAAGTATTTACACAACTTCCATAAAAAAAATCCGAGGATTTTTTTTGTTTTGTCAGAACTACCGACATGTAATGTAAACATATGAGGCTCAAATGGCGGCTTCCCGTGTTTTGTATTTCAATGTATTTTATTGCGGAACCGGTCATGAGCCCTAGCCAAAAAACCCAGCTAGTGCCGGACTACTAGCGGCAAATAAATTCATTCTTTCGTAGTAAGATTCCTGTATTTTGGTTTACCAAGTTTCTTGTCTTAATATTTGTCTTTCTTCCTTATTATGTTCTCGATGATCATACATGAACCTTCAATTATCCGTCAAGAACATCCTGGTCGAAATGATTTGTTCGGATATTCGTCCCGTTGGATATAGGTTTTTTCCAGATTCCCCCTATCTTACTTAATACTGAAAGGGACATTTTTGGCAATAAGTTTGGCTTTGTGTAAAGACTCACACCCATACATTTAGTAATAAAATGAATAAAGGACAACGCATACGCATCAAACACTAAACGCCGACGCTTTCTAACCTTCATGTTCATGTTACTCATGGTGTTAAAGGTGCCATTTGCCATACCGAATACGTATCGGGAAATCAGTTCCGAGGTCACCAAAATGTTGTAATGGTTGCTCCCAGGTATTTAAATTTATCCAACCGGGAGACCTGATGAACGTCGATGGTTATCGGTAGCTGTTTTTCGAGGAAGGATTTATTCGTCCTGAACTCTGTCTTACTACTAGCATTGACTCAAAGACCAAAGCGTGCTGTTTTGTTGCAGAATGTTGAAACACTGAACTGTGATTGAAACATTTAAAAAGCATGGGTTTCTCATACTTTTTCATAGTCTCACATGAACATCTTCTAGAAAAAAAACGGGAGAATAATCAACGTATAATAATATTATCGTTTTTAAAAGCACGTTTTGAATGATGAATGGCAAATATTTTAGACATTTTCTTTGTGTTAACAGCCTTATACAGGACTAGACGCAGACTTGAAATCTTTAGCTTCATTTTATTTTATTTATTACATATTGTTTCAAAGTTGTAATGAATAAATCATTTAAGTCTTTAAAAATCACTCCTTTTTGTTTCGTACGACGTGAAAAACGAGACTTAAAACTTTTTATTTTCAAACTGTTGTAATCAAAACTCAATTTGTGTACATACCTAAACTTGTTGCATTTTTATTTTCAGATTCGTCTTCAAACAGAAATAAAAGACGCCTTTGTGAAATCTTGGATGTGAAATGTAAGTTTGTTAAAGTTTCATATTGTATTTTCTGCTCGAGTGTCTGTTTTAATTTTAAATGTTGAGAATTGGAAATAAGTTTTGTTTGTGTTGAAAGCAGCAATTCAATGAATCACGATTTCTTTTAGCTATTTATAATTTGTGCTTACTGCGATGGATTTTCAACAAGTTTATCTCTTCAACTGTTAACAATCAGTTTTCTTTAAAAACAAAACTTTATTCGTCTAGTCACGTTTTCAATGATTTGTCTTGCCATTTCTCAATAATAGAAATAATAATTAATACAAAATAAGTACATGGCATTGCACGGCCAACCCCACGGAAGACGACTCCCAGGCAGACCACCAAAGAGGTGGATAGACAGCTGGGAGTCGACCTCGCAAGAGGCAAACCCCACCTCTTAATAACAGGTCTTCAGGCCTAGAATAAGAAGAAGAAGAAGAAGAAGACAAAATAATTCAAAGTAGGTTCCCCTTATCCTCTCGATGTTCGACATCATTTCGAATTTCCGACCTATTATATGAATGTTGAAAACATTATGAAAATGTTAATGCGCTCAAGATAAGATGCTGTTGCCAAAAATATGCCGACAATACAAACATTTTGACAAGCATGTCCAAATATATGGAGGGAATACAAAAAGCTACGTTGCCGTAAATAATGACAAACAGGCTGGATCATTAATTGTAACGACAAAAACTAATAGGCAATACGTAAAGAATACTATGTTCAATTCTATCTGTTACCGTTACAATGTAAAGCTGGTCAAACACTAACTGAAATTAATTCAGTATCAATTATTAAGTAATTTGGGAAAACACATATGTGTTTTTTAAATTCAACTTAACGTTAAATCGGCATCATATTAAACAAAAATCAAATCTAAAGTACAAACATTTTTTATTGTCCGCTATGTGCTCCAAAAAGGTTGCATTAGAAAGATAATAATGAGAAGATAGTTTGATGTCTTGGAAAAAAAGTGTTTTTGTTCTGCGAAAATATTGCATATAAGTTAAAATATAATTCGTGCAGTTTGCAGATCATGTTTCTTTCATTTTCAATTGGATGCGTATACAGACTACCAACATAAAAACGCTGTACCCTTAGTATAAGTCTTCGATGATGGAATATCAAAACGATCCTCCATCGAAAACGATCGAACGATTCGAGCGTTTGATGTCAGAACACTATTTGCACGCCAATAAGCGCTTATATGCGAGCAATTCGCTTTCGATGAAACTCGTACTAGCCCCACTCTTTTCTATCATTTTCATTCATCAGAAGGTTCATCATTTATCATTATATCGTCGGTCATGTCAAACAATCATAAAAGCACACGCCGGTTATCTGTACAAAGATCTGGCATTTTTTTTCAGTCAATCGGTTCCATCCATTCTGAGACAGGCCAACTCCGGGTAAAAATTCAAAATGTATTCTGTCAAAAAACTTTGACCCGACCCGGGGCCTCTTGATCCGAGATTCAAGCCTAAACGACTAGGCTACCTAGGTCGACATTTCACAACAATGTGTCGTTAAAAGTGAATAGAGATGTCGTGAGTATAATATTTGACACTTAAAGAAGGATGACCAACGAAACTATGTCTCAAACAACATTATTTCTTTTAGTCTCTTACTTTTTCCAAGTTCGCTCCCTAAGTGGAGCGTGTGGTCGCCACAAAGCCTCTCTATGCATCTCTATCCTGTGCTAGATCCAGGGCGTCTATCTAAGCCGGTATCCCGAAGGTTCTCATCGTTTGCTCTCTTGATGGTGAGTCTTGATCTGCTACGTCTTCTTGTACTACCCGGTTTGTAAAATAGGCTTCCATAATCTGCGGGCTCAGGGGACATACGTAGGACATGGCCGAGCCTGCTCAGTCTACGATTCAAGACCGTAATAACTGGAGGTTGCATCGTTCGTGATCGGACGATTACGTTTGTTACAAAGTCGAACCATCATATCCCCCAGGATTTGTATAAGAAATTTATGTTTAGTCAACGCTTTTTGTAGTCAACGTTATTTTAATTTGAACTGAGCCAGTTCGGATGAACTCTCGGTTCAACTCGTTGTTGCCAAAGTGTCATCTTAAATTGAATAGAACGTACGTGTACCTACATATATGTAAGTTGAATGATATAACAACGATTGAGACATTAATCTGTGCAATTCAAGCCAAGTCAAGATCACATAAGCCGTTCATCAATCAGCTCCAATAAAAGCTCAATATAAAATCGCTCAGATTCCTTCTACGACGCACGTAAACTGCGACCATTATACTCGTACGGAGCGAGGTGAATGATTTCAACTCTGCTTTGTTAAAATATAAGCGGCATTTTTTAAGCTTAACATTGAATAAAATTTTGAAAAAGGAACGTTTTATATTAGCGAACCATTCACGGATAAGAAAAGCTTATCTCGAAAATAATTTTTATTCAATAATTTTCTCTACTTATCATTTACCAGCTTTCTCGACAAACGTCGCCTGTGGTCCTAACAATGAATATTGGATTCAAATTTGTATAATGATAAATTGATTCCCTTTTAACCGATACAGTTCCAATCGATGCATCTGTTTTAAACCTGATATTTTCCATCCGCATTGTGTCAATCGCACGATCAAACAACTGAAAATTTCTTTCAAACGCTAATTTTATTTAAAAATTAGATTTAGAACACTAAGTTGGGTTACCTACTTTAAGGTTTATTAAATTTTCTAATATTCCGTGTAACTTTCTTTTTTCTTTCATAAGAACCACCTCCTGACAAAATCAAACATAACAAAAGCAGAACTATCGAAATTAGTCGAGCCGTTCACGCTTGATATGATGACCACGGTAAAAAGACCACCGTTTTTATATGAAGATATTTAATCTATCCTCATTTGTTAGCATTTTATAGTAGGTATGAATAATTTAAATCAACAATAATAACAAAATTGTGAGTGGAACCCAAAAGGATGTCCGTAGTAATGACAAAACAACGGTTGCAAGCCGGTAGTGGTAAAAAAAAATAACAACCAGAGAAAAGTGCTTATGCATGGGGAACCTTCTGTGGCTTATCCTATGCGCAGACCACCACTTTCATAATTAGTCAAATCCAATTCTTCAAACACATTATTTGTAACATACCTATACCGAAGTAAAAAGAAGAAAAAAAATCGCAGTATTGATATTATTGCATAGTTTAAATAGTATTTAATTTAAAATAGTCAAATCCAGGTAATCGTTCACGATTTCTATTCTTCTTCATCATTCACAATTCGACCTCCAGAGACCGAAGCCAATGGATCGCACCATCCTTCAGTGCGTGCAAGTCCTGCAGTCCCTCTTTGAATGCGTACATGGGGCACTCATCAATCAGACGTTCGATTGTTTGTGTCATCCCATGTGCGCATGCTGGTGAGTCCATCCATCCCCATTTATGTCGGCCTTTATTAAATCCTATTCTGTTGACTCTACACCATATTCTTTCTGGGTTGTGTTGAGCCAGGCAGTTTTTTTTGTCGGATCAACTACTAGTTTCTGGTTCCTTACCGAAGATCCGGTCCATATTTGTCTTCATTTGTAGCAGCGGCTAGTAAGTACGGATTTAGGGATTTTAGACGGCTTGGAGGCTGATGTTCTATTGATTTCTTACGTTGGCATTGCTTTTTTAAGCATTATTTCTCATGGAAAAAAATTATGTATTTGATTGTCACGATTCTCAATATTGAGAAAGTAAGAAAGAGAAAGAGAGGAAACATCAAAACAAAGGAGATATTGTCCGCACCTGAGCCATTCATAATGGGGTCTGTAACGTTTACAAAAAAAAAATAACCTTACCCTACTTTTTGTATAAACGAAAAGTCTGGATGAAAGAGTATCTGGGACGTGCTTCGAAAGGTAATCTTCACTTTAATTATTGCGTTTTTTTGCTCAGGTAGATATTGAATCCGTACAAATCGATAATACCACTGAAATCACTCCTACGGGTATTGTAGCTCAAGATACTTAAGCTATTCAAATCAGTTTGAAAAGATTCTTAAAAGCGGCTTCGCAATTATTGGCCTTACTTTTTTTGATAAACTTTATGTTTAAACATAGTACATCTTCTGCTTTCATTTTAAGTTTGTTTCAAAACACGTAGATTAATCTCGCAATGAACATTATTCACAAAATAATTCATCTCGATAATGACAATCAGTGGGCCTAGACAAAATCGCATTTGGCGATCGACTACAAACGAACTTTACGCCAATGGGTCAATTTGGTAGACAAAACCACATAATGACAGTTCATTAGAAACGATATTTCGATTTCGCTTCCATGACGTCACGATTTCTTTCGACGCTCGACGACGCCATACATTTTGTACGTTCTTCGTAGACAAACACATTTATTTTGACACTTTGGCGAAATCTTCGACAAATCGCCGCCATCTTTGCGACGATAAGAATTATTTGTAGAAAAATAATTAGTTGTTTTTTCAGCATTCGAGACATATTTATTACATTCTTTTAAATTGAAAATATGTAATAATATATAATTTATATTTTATACTTCCATTTATCGACGCTTTATTAAAAAAAATAACGTCAGTTTGTATTTTTTTGGCATTTACTATATACTTAGTAGTTTTAATCCACAACTAGCTGACCCATCGAACTTCATCCTGGCTTATAATCATGAAATGATTTTCAAAGAACTCGTCGTGAATCATCAATAACATATTGTTGGATAAAATCAGGGTTATCAGGTTTTTTTCCCAAAAAATAGCGAACCAGTGTTCCCACTTGGTATCTGAAAAGAATGAAAGTTCACCATAAAAAAGTGATTCTCAAGATTTGGTATCTCCAGAAAGATGAAAATTCAGTAAAAAAAGAAAAACGTTATTCCGAAAATTTCGGAAAGGACTGGTTGGAAAATTACTTGGAAAAATATACCGTAAAATTTTCTTCATAGCGAACGCCGAACATGGTTCTAAAATACCGAACAAATTCGGTAAAATGCCGAACACCTGGCAACCCTGATTAAGAGATGAAAGATGTCAACGGTGTACTTATTTATATTTACTTAATTTTAATTTTTATAAATATAACATTCCTGACATAATATGCACCATTGTCGAGAGTCACCATATATTTTTATATATAAATACTTTCATTTCGCATGGAATTTGTTTATCAGCGAACGCTTTGTTTCCTTGGCAATATTAGAAATTGAGTAAATTATTATCGCCACGACGAAATCTTCGAAAACGAAGTACAGTTTCGTAGACAAACAGACTTCGTTATCTACTTTCGAATTTTTCTCTTTGGCGATGCATCGGCAGCGTCGATTCGACACATTACGTCAGACATCGTCGTTTTTCTGAAATTTTTTTTGATTCTTACGTTGGTACCACTCGCGTTGCCGAGCTACTATTTGTTTGTTTACAAAATTTTGTATGAAATGTCATCTTCATACAAAACAAACGCAGATTCAATATTTTTTTTTATAATTGAAGTAAAAACTTATCAGTGATTTATACGTAATCTTACGATGAACCATTTTTTCAGAAGTAAGACGGCTAGTGTTTGGATTTTTATTTAAATTGATATTGTTGAAAATTCCGTTCAATATGAAAAATAATTTCGATATGACGAAAACAACCAGCAAAATTATGTATTTTTACAAAAACAATGTCACTTTTTACGTGGTGCATTAGAATGCTAAATGGAACAATCAATAAAATCGGGCCATCCAAAGACAACGGATAAATTGGAATTTATTAAACATTTCCACTTCCAATGTCCGTCAGAATTAAGCCAGATCAAGGTTGTAAGCATTTTCTGTACAATAATATTTTCTTCTTATTTTGCAGATCAGTCAATACCACATCCATGTGCTCTTCTGTGATCATTTTATTTATTTCAAATTCAATATGTACAATATTAGTAAACACAACACAATAATAAAGCTATAGAACATTATCTAATTGTTTTATTTATTTTTTTGATTATTTACTGTACATTAATAAGCATAAGAAACAATATATCTGTGCATCCAAGAGGTTTTCGAAGAAGGTCTAGAAGCTTTTCAGATTTTGATAGGGCTAACAACAAGTTTGCGACAGTGGAAAACCGTAGCTTGCAATTATAATAAGATAGGAATAGAAGGGAATATGAATGGAAAATGGCGCACCTGGATATTTAGCGAAAACAACTATAGACATTTACGCAATTTAATACACACATAGGTATGCTATCAACATCTTTCAAGAAAATAACAGATGTTCTTGTGAAACAAAATAGAGAACAGCATCATAAATGGATTAGTTGTTCCTAGTTCATTTATTAATCATTTTACAACTGTTTTGATTTTCAAGAACATTAATTATTATCTCTTAAGTGTCGCTTTTAAAAGAATTAGCAAAGTGTTCATTGTTCCTCCTACATGTTCTGTTTGTGAACTTCTATCTTTAGCTCTTTGGAATAGAACAGGATTCCACCTATAAAGAGTCGATGGACCGTGGCGAAAGCAATCAGACGGCTTCCGTTATTATGTATTACCCCATGACGCCTGGTCCATACTGGGGGTCGTCAGGACCGTCAGTGTTTCGCCTGTCATCTTGAAGGACGCACTCATCAGGCGGTCAGAAACAGGTTCCCAATCAAGAAGGCGAGTGAAGGCATATTTACTTAAAAGTAGAGCGACGCCACGCATCCGTGCAGTTCGGTGACCAGAGTGCAGCATGACATAGTTGCCAGCGTCTCTCTGCCCCGCCCTAGGTTGCATGCCTAGCTCAGCCCCAGGATACCCAGTCCATAGTCTCTCACCAACTTGGCAGCAACAAGCTCCCCGGCCGGAATGAGTGCGGAATGCGGATATTCAGGGCTCCGATCATTACGCCCTTGTTCTTTAAACGATCCGGGGTCATTTCTGGGGGAAACGAGCTACCTGAACCCCCCCCCCCCCCTGGTGGGGTCCAGGCGATGGGGTGGGATTTCTGAACAATGGGGTGTATAATTTATTACCTTTATTTTATTGTAAAACATAATTAAAATCTTAGTAAATATTTTATTTTAGAAAATTTCCTTTCAAAGTGTCGAATTTTTAACAAACGAATTATTTTTCTTCGTTTTCTACAAAGATTTCTTATCGTCAAAAAGATGGCGGCGAAGTCGAAGAATTCGACAAATATTGACGAAGAATTCGCCGAACTGTCAAAATTAAATGGGTTTGTCTACGCATTACATATATGATTTCATAATTTATATGGCGTCGGCGCGCGTCGGAAAATATGGTGACGTCATGAGATATCGTTTCTAATGAATTAATTAGTCTATGATTCGTGATAAGTAGGGCCAGGATTAATATGTAAATACATATTATTATTTTCCATATTTCATGGTTGAGTCCATATTTCACAAAAATATCACAACCGTCCATATTTAATGATTTTTTTCACAATCTCACAAGATAAAAGCACTAGAAAATCCTTCAACATCGGTAAATGAAAACCTGAAGATTATATTGAATGAATATTGTATTGCTAGTGCGGTGGTACCGAAGACCTTAATCATTTATTTATTTGAATATCCAATAATAATTCCTGACAGGTTCCCATTATTGTTTTTTTTCGAATCCGATCTATACTTTGCCACAACAGTAAGCAGCGACAGTCATCGCCTTGTCGTTTGCCAGGACAAAGTATTGCAGGCAACAACTTCCCCCATCAATGGGCCCATTATTGAATGAACTAAGATGCCGCGTAGAATTCCGATCTAATATTTCTATTCTTTTATCAACCGACAATACAATCGTTCTTAAAATTTTATTATCTTGCATTAAGGCCAATATTAAATAGTTACGCATCTTATTCTGTACGTATTTTTCTAAATCTAACTTTAATAAAATATAAACACAGCAATTACTATAAACAAAGATTTTGATATTTGTCATAATTAATATACAAGAGATCATGGCATGAACACCCTATTTTTAGGAGTAATATGCTAAATTAAAGAAAAAGAAGAAGAATATAATGACATATCGACCATAGATCAACGACAATAAATGAAATGGCTGCCAACGTAACAATTAAAAATCATAGAAAAAAACGACGCTGTCTGACGTCATGTGTCGAATCGACGCTTTGCGTCTTATCGCCACGGCGATATAGAAACGAAGTGTGTTTGTCTACGAAACCGTACTTCGTTATCGAAGAATTCGCTTTGTCGATTCGAATTTACGATTCGCTTTCTAATGTGTTTTGTCTAGGCCAGCAGATCTTTATAATATGTAGGAACAATTTTATTTTCCTTATTAACATACATTCCAGGAAGTTACATAATATGCTTACGTTTGGTTTTCAAAATTATATAGATAATGTATTTCAGAATAAAATGACCTAATTATTTTTATGTGTTTAGTTCATTTTTACTTACATAATTTGGATGTCTATACCACTTACTTATCCGTTCTTGATAAAAAAAAATGTAAATCTAAACTGGAGACTTTTGAACCCTGAAACTGGACATGGCTGTGCATAAATTTCGTTCTTTAAACGTTATTCTACAAAATATATTTTTGTTTGAGTGTTCACAAGCAAAGCTCGTGTTGTGAAAGTGGAAATGGTCGGCAACCGTGCAATTAATGAAATGAATGTTGTTCAAATAAAATATCGATTATTGCTCTTATATCGGTTGAACGAATAACAGATTTGGTTACAGAGGTATCGGCCCGGTTATCCATCGAGTATGTAATAACAGATCTTATAAATAATAATTAGTTTGCTATTTTCCTTTGTGCTCTCTATCTGTCCATCAACACACATATATATATACTCCCTTTGAAACCCCCACTTGGAGGCATAGGGAGGCAGCAGCTGCGACTGCTTTTGCTCCGTTTCGTAGGAATAGAACACCGTAGGTATGAGACAGTTTTCCTGGTCTCCTGAGGATGAATAGCTCTCTCAAGTCCTTAATACAGGTCCCAGCCCCATTTAGTACATTGATAATGTTGGTTAAAGATACCAGTTACCACGTGTGCCCGAAGCTCAGCCCGAGGTCATCAGTTCCCAGGTATTTATTTGGATATTTTTTGCTATAGCTACTTCTTCATTAACTTGATGTTATACTTCCTCCAGAGATTCTTCTTTTTTCGAGTCACAACCCTAGGATTGGTCTGCACCAAGCACGCTGACTCTTCTTCTCCACTCCTCCCTGTCACTGGCCAATCTTTTCATTTCTTGGTAGATGCTGCAGCGCATGTCTCCAATCACCTTGTCTATGTAGTTATCCCTGGGGCGGCCTCTGTGGTTTCTGCCTTCAATCGTTCCTTCGACGATAGTAAAGAGCAGACCCGGGTTGTTGGGCAACTCTTTTTAGGAGCTGCCGTTTTTCTCTGGCTCTACTCAGTACCTCGTCGTTTGTGATGTGTTCAGACCAATCGATCCCCAGCATGCGCCTGTAGCACCACATTTCCAAGACTTCTAATCGCCTGGACTCGCTCTGGTTAGTGGTCTATGTGTCGCTTCCATATAGCAGTACACTCCAGACAAGAGTCTTGATCAAATTCTTCCTCACGTTGATGTCAACATTGGGGGATTCAAGTATTTTAGATATTTTGTTAAATGCGACTCTTGCCTGATGGACTCTACACTTTATTTCTGCCTTTGAGCGACCATCCTGAGAAATCCTGCTGCCCAAGTATATAAATTCCTTTATCTGCCCAATGGAAACGCCATCCAGGTACACACTCGCAGAAACCTCCTCCCTTCCAGCAACCATACATTTTGATCAACCATCAGATTCTTATGTAGGTATAAAAACTTGTATAAACATAAAACAGAAAGGTATCTCAAAAGCCATAAACAAAAAACTGAACCAATATCCCTGCCAAACAAAGAACTGATTTAGAATGGACCAAATTGGAACAATAATTTGTTAAACAATACAGTGAATGGATTAACGATTAATTTTAAATTTCAGTCACGTCGGCATTCCGCAGTTGTAATGTTCGGTTGTAGGATTTAATTCTAATCCATCAAACAACGACCGTTAAATCGGCGTTACTCAAAATATTCCGTAGGCCCGTGTACGCTTTTACGTTGTGTGTGCTTTTACGTTCGATGTTTATAGCTCAGATAATAACATTGTAAAAGGGTTCACTGTTCTTATGAAGCTGTAAACTTCAAACATCCCCTTGTATTGTGGGGGTGAGTCAAGTATAGTGTCTATGTTGGTTTTCAAAACTAAAATCAAAAAATTTAAAAGTTATAAAACGAATATTTGCGCTGTAGTTCTTCATCTTCGTCATCTGCATTCTGTTAATTTTCAATTCTGTTTTACATTCTTTATAATCTCACCTAGGTATATTGCAAGTCATTTGGGTTCATAGATTTGTCTAACAAAAAATACAAATTACACAAATGTAAAAAAAAACTTATGTACTTACTTGAGGAGACAAACCAAGTTAAAGACAATTATTATTATTATCTACAGCAAATAGGCATGATAAAGTAAATAAAATTTAACGATATGACACTACGCCAAAGTTTAGTCACGTAAACTGGTTTATAAAATAACTTAATGATATTAGGTATGCTGAAAAACTATGATTTTTGATTAAAGTACAAAACTTCATGAGAATCTTAAAAAATATTATTGAGGTATGTGTAGGCTTAAAGAAAGTACATAAATAATTGTTTTACTTAATTCATCAGTATACACACATAAATTTTATATTCATAGTAAAAACAGGACAATGTCTGTCGGGCTAACTAGATATTCATAGTAAAAACATGACAATGTATGTCGGGCTAACTAGTTTTAAGTGAAAAATATGTGAAAGTTGTCGAAAATATAAAATCACTACAAAATGTAGTAAAATATTCACTGAAAAAAAAAATGGGAATTTCCCTTTGAAAATGAGATAAAATTCAATATTTATTTACGAAAATTTGAATGAAATTCTAAAGGGAATATTTTTATTTGATACACAGTAGATAATGTTCGCGCCTTTCAACTAAAAGGCAAACAAACTAGAGAGATATTTTTAGAAAAAAGAAAAACAACAATTTAAATATGTTGAAGACTTTGTCAACACTTTGGAAGTACCAACCTCCTTTTCCCATATGCCAATAAAACTCTTCTACAAGATTTCTTGATATCTACATTATTTGTATCATTGCCAACCAATCATAAAGAGCATTTGAAATTACCGGCCGATTCTTTTATCAAAAGCCTTATGTCTTTACTAAGTAGCGTTGGCTTAAAGATCACCTTTAAAAAAAATACTGAAATTACTCGTAACATTTATTTAAATCGTTTTTTTGACAGCCTAATTTAAATTCTAAAAATAACTTTTCACAGACAAAAAATATGGCGTTATATTTTTAACTGTTTTTCTATACAAAGAGCTTGTTATATTTCTATGCATAGCTTAAAGTAATTAAGTATGTACATTTTTATCGATATTTATCAACCCTTAGCGTGTGTCCTAGCTGGAAAGCGTCCGCGTTTTGAAGTTCATACACTCAAACGCAGACGGATCTTTCATATTGAGAACATTGTATGATCGCTCATCGCATGGTCGCGCGATCACTTTTCAGTTCAGAACAGGGCCTTAGATGTCTTGGGCAGCAGATGCTTAATGAAACTCTGTACTATAGCTATGCTTGACATAACTGTTATCGGAGCACTGAAGAGTATATGTTTTTGTGTCATGATTTGTTTTGTTTGTTCTGTTGTGATACATTGTTTTGAAATAAAATTTCGATTCCCCAAAAACTTCATTTCTTAACGCCTGTAGGCGATACATACAAAATGTACTAACACCGGTTTCCTAATATGCCAAGGACGACAGATCTGCCCCAAAACTTACGATTTTTTATTCCCAATAGAACAATACTTAATAAGATTTTACCATACACACCTTTAGGTTCTCCATATTCGGTACCTAAACTCTTAACAGGTAAACTTGCACGTTCATCGTTGTGTATGTAGCAAGCATTAGTGTTTGAGTCACTTTCTGTGTGTATTCTAACAGAAACAAAGTTACAGCCACAATGAATAAGAAAAACGTTGTCTGTTGGAACAAAAAAGTCTTGTCGTGTATAAAGTTCCTCGTTTTACGGGCCATTATTACCTGAACCGCTGCTCCCATAACATGGCTGTTCCGCCCCTGGCTAAGTGCCTGCAGCTCTGCTCACCGCCAAACCATTAAATGAACATTCATCTTTCCATATACAAAAATATATTTTGTTATTATTGCCCCGGGCGAATACATTTTTCTCCAACAAATTACACCCGAAATAGCGTATTGGGTGTATAGCGTGTGAATAATGAAGAGAATATTTACACATGAAATAATTCAGATTTTTTTTACATCACTCGGGTGTGAAATTCCACATTTGGAATTTTCACCCAACTATGTAGGTATAAATGTCTGCTTTTAGTGAATACTTTTACCACAAAAAATGCCAATTGGCTTATTTCACTAAAAGAGTGAATAAACATACAACGCACATAGCGTGTTATGTTTGTAGACGCTATTCAGCTAATTCAGAAAAAAAAATTATGCATGTACCGCAAAAAATTGGAAAATTGTTCTAAGATAATTATTATAACTCGAAAACTATAAAAAATCGCTTAGGTATATAAAAAAATATGTTGATGTATTTAGATAGCTCTAAAGGTGTTCTATCTCTGGACATCCGCTTGGTCGTACTTACTGGGACACCCTGCATATACATAGAGAATGAACTTTTGAATACCCCTATAAAAATTGATTTACAACAACTTTAAATGCCTACCTAAACATTAAATTCAACTACCTATAGACAGCCATAAGCCTGAAAATCATGTAGAAAGTTCATTGGTGTCCTGTCAAATATTTTATTTTAAGCTAATATGCGACGTATTGATAAAAAATATTCTTGTATGCGAGTAGAAAATAGCGCGCGAATATTCTGTATAACGAACGACGTGTGATGTAGCGTGTTATGAAATCTGGCGTGCCGCAAGTTTTAACACACCATCCACGATCGTAGGTCTGTGATAAAAAATAGCGCGCTAAATATTTTTAGCATAATATACCTAGTCTGTAGCATGCTATTCATTTATAACCGTTTGAACAAAACTACATTTTTACCTAACCTCTTTATTTTTCTTCTATCATTCTTGCACGTGTATTTTCGGAACTTCTAACTAATTCAAGAATCATTGAACTATTGAAAAGCAAATACTTAGGTAGATAATTTATTTTATTTCCATCAATAAATAATGCATTTTCGATTTGAGAATTTAAATTTTTTAAGTTCCAACAATTCCACGTTCTTTATTTAAATTCAACTTTCAGCTCATCGATCGAAAAGATTTTTTTTTGTACATAGATGTGTTGGTGTTGAAGTATGAAGTTTCGATACTTCTTACATAATTAACTAAAAACCACCACAGTGTTTCTATTGTACCTACGCTCCGGTAGTGCAAGAACTTTCCGAACTCAATTCCATGGAGCACAGGGCAAAGTTAAATGAAAACTATGTGGCAAAATGCTATTTCATAGATAGTTAGTAGTACAGATAAGATATTTTAAGTAACATGTACCTACACATACACGCGTACATATTGAGCAACCATATCTGTATATATATGTAATTTTCTTTTGTCTGAATCCCTCGCTAACGACTAGAAAGTATTTTATGCTTCTTTTTGTAGGTATGTAACTTTTTATTCTTTACGAAAAAAAAGAGTTTTTTTCAATATCGTGGTAGGAATTTATTTGTTGTTAATCATTAAATCGTAGTATGATTATAATATCGAAACGCTCTTCAGTCAATTCCATAAGGGGTCGTTCAAGTATTACGTAACGCAATTAGGGGGGTCTTGAGAAACGTTACTGTGCGTTACCAAGGGGGAGGCGGGGTTCGAAAGATGCGTTATGTTTGTGAAAAGTAACATGTTTTTTTTATAAACTAATAACGAACAACGGGAGAAACTGGGGAAGGGCGGGGGGTTGAAAATCTTCAAAATTGCGTTAAGCAATACTTGCACGACCTCTTAGACGCAAAAAACAGTTTAATAAAAGTTTTTTAAATTTGAGCTTGAGTTGAAATAGAATTGATTTAAGTGTTGCCATATTAATCGCGAGATTTTTTTAACTTTCTCAAAGATAAGTCTGTATTGGCTTGTACACATCTTAACACGCGCGGCAACGTAACCAATGCCACGTATCAAAATTCCATAGTACGCGGTTCATGTCGAACCACCGCGAACCACAACGTATGGAAATTTGATACGTGGCATTGGTTACGTTACCGCGCGTGCTAAGAGGTGTACAGACCTTTGTCGTCCTGTGAAACCAGCCATAAACACTGGTTATAAATTTAATTGAGATTCATGCCCGATCCGGAATCAAACCTTGAAAGTTCATGACTATTACATTAAAACAAAAAAAAATAAGGAAGAGTTATATGTTCTATAAAATGCAATACAAACTTGTTCATAAAAAACTGATTGAAATAATAAAATAGTGAATCGAATAAAAAAAAGCATTCGAAATCTTTTCTATAATTTCGAGAAGATTTCATTTTTTTTTTCGAGATATCAGTTTCATACATTTCAATTTGTCTCACCCAGGCTGTGAGTTCACGGGTCAGACTTGCAAACACGTGCGACCTCTTCTAAAGAATTTCTAATATCGGCAAAGTTCACACCGAGTTCTGATTCGACGTCTCATTAAAGATGGAATATTGGAGAAGTTGCCAGTTTGCTATATTCCAGTTTCTCTGCCACTTTTTATAGGTGCAAGTCATTTTGATCTTTATTATCGTTTGCAGAATGGTTAATAAATTTACAAATAACTAGCATTCCGGACAGAATTTGTCCTGTGTTCAAACTATGAATATTGAATTCGAATTTCAAAGAATGATTATAATGTCTTTTAACAAATGTCATTCCGACCGATGCATCTGTTTCAAGCCACATATTATTTTCCATCCGAATTCTATCAATCGCACCAACTATTAAACAACTGACAGTTTGTGTCAAACGACAATTTGATTTCAAAAATAATTATATTTTACTTTTCACGTTTTAATTTATAAAAAATGCGCTTCAATATTTACAAATTAGAAAAAATCTTGATAAAAAAATTCCATCAAAATTTTGAGTGCCAATATTTTTAATGTCAATGATCGTCAAGTAAATAAAAATTGTGTAGTTATGAAATTTTTCACAGATGGCATTGTTGTATCGAAATTAGTTCCATACTAAATTTTATGTTATATTTTATATCATTTGCTATGCATTTTTCGATATTTTATTAGTTATTCTGTTATTCGGAGTAGAGAAGAATCCTACAAACCAAGCATCATAAAAATCTGTTCAGCCGATTTCGAGTTATAAGTGTTCGCACGAACCCGACTTTCTTTTATATTATTGATGTATACGAAGGTAGTACTATAGAAGGTAGTCCATACTTGCCTCAGCCTCTTGTATCTACAGGCGGCGATACACATGCCTGTAGCTGGCACACTTGCATGCCAGCTCCTTGCACATGCTACCTACTATCAAGGCAACCACCTACTAGGTAGTTGTCTTGGTAGTAGGCGGCATGTGCATGTGTATTCCCAGCTTATCATTGATTGAATAAATTTCACGCCCATCTTAAACTCAGAACGATCCTTTTTTTTTCAGATTATTGCATTGTTCACCGCAAAGGATTACTCTGTAATGGTGAGCAATGCTTGATTTTGACAGAAAATAAATAAATAATAAATAATTATCTGTTAGAGCACCTTAAAATTCATATACCCAATAAGGCCCTGTCCTTATTGAAAAGTGATCGCGGGTCCGAGCGTCCAGCTATCATACCGTCGGGTCCGTAGAAAAAATGCCTATGTGACTTTTGTCCATTTTACAGGAGAGCAGTTTAAAGATTCCAATACACATTTTTTGAGATTCCTTCATAACTATTTGAGCAATATTCTTCAAACTTAAAATTTGTAATAGAAATAAAACTATTTAATATAAAGCATCTTAAAATATTCCCTAAAGTGTATACTTTTCTAGAAAAATCACATAGGCAGTTATTCTAGGGAAATTTTTCAGCCTATGTGAAGATGTTCCTTTTTTCTACGGACTTCGTCTCGTAAATCTCGTTCCTATGTTACGACATACCTTTATTCTACGGAAATATTTGTTTATTTGTTCAGTCCTAAGTACAACAATCATCGTTTTCTTTAAAATAAACATAAAATATCGTACTTTCAATAATTCTCACATTATGATTTGGTTATTTTTTATCAAACGCGCATATAAAATAGCAAAAAATATATATGTATTCAAATAAAATGATGCAACACATAATATACCATATCACTTTTATAAGCATGTTATTTTTTGAAAAATATCAGGTTTTAAATGTGTGTTAATTTTAGAAAAGTCTTCTTCTTCTTTTTTTGGAACCTGGTGATCTGTTGTTTTGTTTAGATAACCTCTTCGCGGATATAGACTACCTTATAGATGGGTTTTTACATTTTCAAAAGGTAAAATATTATAAATAAATAAATATAAATTAATCAATTGTGAGTGGAATTGCAGAAATTAAAAAAAAATATAATAAAGTTAACACGAGAACCATTAAAGATAAAAACGTATTATAAATGGAGGTACTTTATTTCAAGTATATTTTCCTCGATGCTATCCAATGGATATGAATGGTGGAATACCAGTTATGGTACCAGTAATGCTTTCAGGATGTCAAACACAAGTTATTTTTTTATTAATAATACAAGAAATAAATATATTGCATTAATTAGGGGCTTATTCATGTTCAAAAAATTATCGTTATAGGTATATACTTTCAAGTTGTAATTAATATTTTAAATGTATGGAATCTAATTATTCTCTTTCTGTTCATACAGTGTACATATTTGGTCCATTTTATAAGATTTTTTTTATTTCTGGTGTTAAGTATCTACTTTATCTGCATATGATTCTGAAAAACATAGGCATTTATATTTAATTACTGAATCTACACCTTTTGCTTCTGGAAAGGGTGATTTGGCACACTGCTTTCAACAGGAATGAGGACTCATTGTGAAAACCTCATCGTTATGATATTGGAAGGAAAACAATAAAGTATATGACTTAAGTCATAACTCTTTGGAATCTTATTTGCTAAAGAATCACGTCATATTAACATCAGCAACACTCTAAATTACGTACTTCTTGTTTCACAAAGCTTCTCCACATGAAATGTGTATTATGATGAATCCTTTTGCATATTTACAAATTTTGTAACTATTTTATGTTAACAGTAAGGTTTAAAGCTATCTTCGCGTAGATAGTTTACAATTGAGATGCAATATATTATCTAAGTACTCTTATTTAATCAGTGATGTGCTTAATTTAGATTTTCTCCTCCATAGGATATTTTTATTTTGGTGTTTCTGCACCATTTATGAAAGTTAGCATTTATATGGAAACTATTTTAGTGTTTAGATTTGAATTAATTCTAACGATTATTTGATTCATCAGTCACTGTACAAATTAAACATTTCCAGACTGCTAATACTTCTTATACTTATTCGAATAAAATATGATGTAATTTTTTGATTAAACTGTGTTTTCAACAGGATTTATGTATTCATAGGACCAGTTGTAATTTCACAATATACTCATATTATTTTTCTACTTCTGATGCATTTTTCAAGCCCTAGTTTTAGGTATTGTTTATATTTCAAGCATTTTAAATAGATTTAGCTTTTCGTGGAATGTTTTGAGAAATATTTATTCTAAAATAACATATTAAAAAAAAGAAACAAAACGTATAACATTAAATTTAATTAAAATTACTAAAGTAAGTGTCTTAAAAACTACCACGTATTCATACAAATTAACTTAGGCTTATGTTAGTACCTTTTTATGAACCGTATATATATTCAAATGTATTTAGTAGCTTAATGGCACATATTTACGAAATTTTAGTTGCAGCATCATACGAGTGATTTGTTTCATAAAATATTGTATATAAATTATAAAATATATTAAAATGCGTTTGAATTTGTAAAAAAAAGTTTATCTCAATGAAACACCCCACCAATATACAAGTTTTAATATAAAAACATTCTTAAAAATATATATAATAACGGAAATAGTTAGTAGAAAAAAGGTGTATGTTAAAATGTGTCCGTAGAAAAAAGGTCGTTATGAAGATAGGACTATGAAAATGGAAAATAATTCCGTAGAACAAAGGAACATCTACACATTGGGTAGTGGGGTATCCCTAGAAAAACGGGTCATCTGCACTTAGGCCATAAAAATTGCAAAAAATATATAATTCTCCAGCGGTAAAAATATTACGATATTTTCAATCAAAACAATGAATACAACTCAAAAAAAGTGGATAACGATGTTTTTAAAAAATACACATTTTAATCATCCTATGTGCACAACGGAAGTTTTTGAATGGAATATTGTTAAAATAAATTATAACTTCACAAATTTTGGTTAAATTTTAATCATTTTAAATAGTTTATAAAAATAATGTTTAATTTCTACTTCTCCAATCAATTTTTAACTTGATTCTCATCTGAAGTTAATAATTATCAATACTTTAGTCGGTTTCGCTAAACCAATCCTTTGTACCAAAATAGTATTCATAAGACATTTATAATACAAATTTTGTTTTCTTTTATATCTTAAAATATCGCAAGTGTAACTAACATTGTAAACTCTGATAAATATTTAAAAAAAATGTGAATACAAAACAAGTTTGCGTTAAAAAGATTCATGAGAAATATATGAGCGTTCGCATCGTATAGACTCCGACGAACAAGTGCGCATGTGTACATGGGTCGTACAGTTATGCATCGTTGGTATGAAAATGAGCACAATAAAACTGCTTAAGTGCACATGTCACTTTTTTCTTCGGAGATTTTTTCACATAGGACGTTTTATAAAAAAATATCTCAGAAACTATTAGCGATAGAAAAAAACTAAAAATACAGTTTTGTAGAGCTTTTAATATTTAATTAAACTGCATTAAAAACTCATTTTCGACCTATGATCACATGGACCTTTTTTCTACGGGCACGGCGATACAATGTTCTCAATTTGAACGAACCGTCCGCAATTGAGTAAGGGAGATCGGTGATGGTTGACCAATTTTCACTTTAAAGGTTTCTATTTTTATTTTTTTTTAGAGTATAAAGTCATATGAAAATGGGTTCAGTTAATAGATTAACTCTTTAGCTTTGGAAAAAAGGTGCGAAAAGCAAGTTTTTTATTATGCTAAAGAGTACAGGCCAGTTCTTGAACAAAATAATAAACTGGTCAATCTACTCCATGCCTGGGGTAAGTTGATTTTTGAAGTTGTAAGGGCTAAATCTACGAGAAAATAAGTTAAAGAACACAAAATTTTAATTCAATAAATGTTTTTTCCCGAACGTTGTGATACTTCTCCATATTTTTAGAAGGTATTTTAATAAAAGAACTTTGCTAATATCACTTAAATTAAATTTAAGTGATATTTAAGCAAAGTTCTTTTATTAAAATACCTTCTACAAAATTGTATTACTAATTTTAACAATAGTCGATCATCCGCCACTTTGAGTGCACACAAAATTAAGAAAAAACAATCAGACGTTTAAACATTGTGTACCAAAAAATAAACCAGATAAACAAAGTACTTTTTTATTAATCCTTTAAAAAAAACGAAACAACTTCTTATAAAATTTAGCAATTTAGTAACGATTAATCATATTATCTAATAACACTACTGTAGATTGACCAGTTGGTCAACCAGCCCCGTTATACATTAGTCTGCTAGCCCCAAACCATTTTTCAGTATTTAACATCGTGCCATAACCTTAAAACTGTCAGTAAATCAAATTGAATAATACGTAAAAGAAGGAACAAACATTCGTTATAAATGCTTTGACAATCTATAACCACGAATAAGTAGGCATTATTACTAAAAACATTAAGACAAACATAATAATATTATATTAACTCAAGGGCGTAGTTCGTTCCTGGACCCCTATTCTGTAGCAAGTGTAGGGTAGTCACTTGAAAAAAAGTGACTATTAGGCGATACATTTTGTATGAAAAACGTCTATATGCGAATCTCGCATTCGATACGTATAGACGTTTTTCATACAAAATGTATCGCCCAATAGTCACTTCTTTTCAAGTGACTACCCTACACTTGCTACAGAATAGGTGTACTGCTCTCAAAGGACGTGTTTGCTGTTTATGCCACGTTTTCGGTGCTTGAGCGGGAGGGGTTGACGGACCGTGCCTTACTGTCTCAAGGCTATTACCTCAGTAAGTCAACCTACCCCTATAGTCAACCATTCCCGGTCTCCAATAAGAACACACACTAGGACCTTTCAATGTCTTTAATACAAGTATTTATTAACGGTGGACTTTTTCAATCAACACAAGTTTAAATCTAAAAAAAAAGATAACTAAGTGAATGGGCTTTTTATCCTAGTATGACCTTCCGCAACAAAGCCATACAGTCAAACAGAAACTAATATAGGCATCTAACCACTTCTTTTTACATCAAGATTGATTTCGAAAAAAAGATTATCCGTATTATTTCGGAGAAATTTAATATAAAGATATGCGCGAAGATATCAAAAAACATAAAAAAATATATTCAAAACTAAGAATGTGTTTTCAAATAAAAGAGTCGTGAATAGGCTGAAAGGGTCGGGACGAGAAAAAAAAGGTTTCCGTAGGAACTGTTTATGATATCATCTCAATGTACAGTACAACCGGGGTCCGATATACTCTACGTACATATATATGAAAGATATCCGTCTTCGAATAAGAACAAGATACCCTCTTAGACATGGAGAGTGTAAATCTAATAGAAGGTCTCAGAACAACACAAGGATCTTTGTTTATTGCCTTCTCGAATATGCGTACCTCTCCACTTATCTTAACCCACTTTGCTTAAGAATATTCAGTCCCTGGGTATAAATCAGAACCGCTGCCCTTAACGGTCCTTCTACTTCAGCCTTGTTTGGTTATTAACTTTTTATTCCCATACTGGTTTTTATGTACGTAGCTTTATTTCAACCAAAAAATAGATTTCTGCCACTTTCTTACTTTTGTTTGTTTTTCAACACGCTCGAGTTCATTTCTCATTTCTTGTTTCTCACTTCATTCATTTATCGGGTGATATTTTTTTGTATTCGCGTCATATTTGCAGATAGATAGAAACACTTCTATATCTGAGAAACATTATGTTACCAGATCTGGAAGAACGGTTAAGCCACCAGACCGACATCAATATTTATAAAAAAGGGTGTCTATGTTTCATAAATCTATGGTCACTTCCTGTCAAGGCGTCGATGTCGTGTGGAATGTGGTTGAATAAAGTGTCTTCTGATAATCACATCTATAATTTAACTAGCTTTCCCGACAGACGTTGTCCTGTAGTCCTTACTATGAATATTGATTCCCAATTTGTAATTTATACAAAAATACGTTTAAAATATGTTTGAGTGTTAAAAAAATATTTCTAAAAGCTCGAAAGAATTTCTATAAAAAATCTGCGTACCAATGTTTTGAAACTCGATGGTAGTCAAGTAAATAAAAATTGTTTTTTTATAGAATTTTTCACAGGTAGCGTTGTCAGGTAATCCGTTCCATACTAACTTTAATATTATATTTGATGATGATTCACAATTGCAAAAATAAAGCACTTACCGCAGCAAGATATGGTTTGTTTAATATACATTTAGACATTTACAATATCATACATTACTTTTTTGTATGCATTGTTTATAATGTAATTTAATTTATAATTTTTTTGCCTCCAGTCAAATAGAACGTCGGTACTTCGATGATGAAAAAAATGTGATAGGAGCTTACTTTGTGGAGGGATCCTTATCAAGGTTTTCCCCTATGGCCTATTCAATTTATTTCCACTTTTTCCTTTCATTTAATTCAACGCACATAGCTGCGATACACAGACGAGATAAAATATAATAAACAAGACGACAGATACCTAATCTAATTCTATTATCATCTCCCTTCCGAACTACACGGCAATTTTCAACGTTTTTATTCCAGACTTAACCTATTGTTCTTTGCAAACTAACTGACTATACCTTTTCAACATTATTACCCATACTCTCCGTTTCATAACTCTCAATAAGGGAATGATAAGAGGACACTCAACTGATTAACTGTTTTTTTATGTCATTTTTTGTTGGTTTTGTGTATTTTTTAGAGACAGTTTCAAAGAAAGTTATTTTCATAAAATGTCGAAAGGGCGAGAGAATCGAAGTTGGACCTAGAAAAAGGATCTATATTATAATACCTACATTGCTGTGTAAAGTTGTTTTATGGCTTTAAAGGATCTATACAGCATTATCCGTAAATTTAATTTTATTGATTCTCATGATTAGGAGTTTCGGAGACTTAAACATTACCACCTAATGGCGAACATTTTCATTTACAAGCCACAAAATATTTTCAATGCCAATTTTTTGTTTTTGTCTCGTCAATCTATCACTTGTACACCCTTATTCCACAAGAGTACGTTTTGTTGCCACAAAATATTCTTTACATCTCGTGTGCTGCGAAAACTATTGATGATTGAATAAAAAAATGCACTATGACTTTGTAGAAGACATCATTATTTTTTTACAAAATGTGTCGCGACAGCATATGTCTAACTATTATAGCTATTCCACAATAAGTGTACTTTTATTTAAAATATGTTATTGAAATGCGGCAGCGATACAGGCGTTAGGTACTGGGGTACGAGCCGGACGGGAGGGGACCATAAGAATGCTACATTATTCCAGATTAACATAGCCTATAGAATATTTAAGTTTTGAAGTAAGGGATCTATTAAGACCATAAGAAAACTGAATTATTATTTTTTTAAATAAAAGCGAAGCTGGGACAGACCGCTAGTAATATAATATATACCGCCACGGTGCGGTGGTAGAATAATGAATTAGGTAATACAGGAAATTTGATTTAAAAGTTCTTAACAATGAATTCTCACCATATTTGTGTACCTATGCAAGAACTTAAGTAATCTACAGCTCGAATACGTGTCAAATCTAAATCATAAATTGCGTCACATGGTGGCAGGTGACTTCTAGAACTTAATTTTTTTTTTTAAATCTTGTTTTGTTAGAAAGAAAATATGATATTGACAGCTGCCATAAAATGCGGCAATATTCTGTGTCAACCTTGTCGAAATGATTCTGTAACTTTTCAAGTTGTTTGACTGTTCACCTAAAAATAGCTTAAACGAGCAAACTTCATTATTTTATGATCGTACTTAATGTAGGTATGTTACACGTGTCTTAACTAACGAGGTTGTAATATTTTGGGATTTGTTTGGCAAAAATATGTCTCAACTGCCCATGGTTAAAACCTTTCTTTTGGCGAAAAACTTGCGAAAAACATGAATCTACTGTTGACAAACTACTTAGTGAGTTTTATCCTGTAATTTTTCCAAGGGGTTTTCCACTCTTTTGATACATTAATTAAAATATTTTTTTTTTTTAACCTTCACGCCGTTTCCCGAAGGGGGTAGGCAGAGAGTACGGATTTCCATTCTTTCCTATCCAAACAAACCTCTTTCGCTTCTTCCAAACGCATAATATTCCGCATACATGCTCTCCTATTTCTTTTGTTCCTGACTTGGCCCTCCTCTGAGACTGAACCGATATGAATTAAAATAATAGCTAAATAAAAATTGATAAGAAAAGGTTTATGTCCAATAGATTTTGCTATTATGGAGATCGACTACAAACGAGTTTTTCGACAATGTATAGCGGGAAGAAAATTAACTGTCCATTTTTTAATTTTTAATATAAGTATGTTTGTTTGGTTGAAATAATTGTTTAAACGTACCAGTTCATTTTTTTCGCAGTCTACATTGACGAAATCTTCGTTTGTAGTCGAGCGCCAATTTCAAATTGTCTACAGGCGCACAGGAATAAAACCCACGACCGCTAGGCAACCAAGCACATCTTCCTCTTATTAAAGGCAATGATCTGATTTTTTTTCTTGACGGTTTGTGCCTTTTTCAACTTGTTGGGTTGGAACCCTGTCTTAGATTGACTAGGACGGGTTGATTGATAGAAAATTCATGTCCGATGGTTTAACCTTTATAAAGAAAAGTACCTATTTTAAATTATAATCATCTTCAAACTGATTATTTTAGCAGCTGACAAGTGAATTGTGTAGAACCACAAACTTAATTAAATCTGGATGTTGATTGATGTAGGCTTTTTCTGTCAGACTTTGTACACGCACAGTTTTCTTGGAAATTTGAAATCTGTGGTTGTACATAATATGTATGTATGTAGTCAGTAGTGTTATCTTAAAGGTTACATAATATATTTTATTTTTGTGAAATTTAACTATTTTGGATTGTTGCTTTAATATTTCTTATAAAACATCAAGTTTAATTGCATAACATTTAAATACTGAATTTTTTTTTACCCATCGCGCCGAGTCCCGTAAGGCGTAGGCAAAAAGAACGGACCCCCACTTTCCCCGATCCAAGAACACTTCTTTCGCTTCTTCTACCGACATACGATTTCTCATACAACCTCTCCTATTTCTCTTACTTCTGACCTGACCTTAAGGACTACTTCTAACCTTAAGGACGAAATCAATGTGTTCGATTACGTCATTCTCGGTCGTCCACGCTTTCTTCTTTGTCATTATGTTCACATCCATTCATTCCATACACCCAAACCATTACATTAGAATTTTATATATGCTATTAAACATAAAAAAAGATCAAATTTTATATGCAAAGGTTTACGTATAATCTGCAGAACATAATATCTTTCTACATAATGACAATTTCTACCAGTCAACATGTCCAATCTAAGAAAACCTACTCCAAAAATAAAATACAGACCTTGGAATCAAACCCGGGTACTATAAAAAACTTAGTAATAATAGGTACTTATAAAAATTGGTATTACTTATCAGACAATCACAACCAAAAAAATAACCATCCTTCGTCACAAACACGTCTGAGTTGCAAGAAAACTTTATTGTATGGGAAAGAAAATTGTTATTTTTCTATTTTCCTCGCATATTTCATATTTTCATCGCTTAAAAGTTTCCCGAGCTTCTACGATTCTACGAATTAGTATCTATGGTAAAAAAAACACCAAAAAATACCTTCAAATCACGTAGCATGTCGGCTAGCGTTCGCTTAAACCTCATGAAAGGAATAGAAAAATCATTTGAATATTTTGTTCCAATTTTAAACTTAATTTCGTTTGATTCTAGACAACATGTAAAAAGAAAAAAATGCGACATTTCGTTCGAAATTTCAAATTATTTCAAACGAGGCTTCTTATACTAGGGGTACTTGCTTTAAGATGGTAATAAACGAATGCAAAATAGCCGAGATTATACCAACTGGTGGACTGTCACGTGCTTGCTTATCGCTTGTCTATGGTTGTCCTAGTGAAATAATAGTAAGCCTAATCCAGCGTGACCTTTGATATCTCTGCCTGTGAAAATAGCCAAGGTACATTCAGGACTATTATTATATCATATTATATCCTCTTTTGATTGGGGTCAACGCAGGGTCGTATCTAGGTGTTCAGATTGTATCAAGCGATTTAATGTTAGTTGACAGGGCTATTTTAGCCTTTGTGCTCCCATTCATCTTGTTTGTTTGACGCCACTGGTGATATTTTTGCCCTGATCCCTTTTCTTCCTTCTAAGAGATATTTATTTTTTTGTGGACAAGAACCAAAATTAATTCTACAAAAATAATAAAAAATATAAATTGGAATTTCTGTTCAAGTAAATTTTCTATTGACAAATTTCCTTCAATTTCACTTCATTGGTTCTGCATTGAGCCAGCTATCTGGTGCAACATAGCAAGCTATTGCTAGGTAATTAAATGGTTCCATTATTGAATGGAAGTGAAAACCCAAGATTTGTCACGAAATGTTTCGAGGTGAACAACATGCAACTCGAAAGACAAAAAGGGATAATCAGCTTTTCACAGGAAACAATATGAAGATGGAAGGTTTACTCCTTTTCATTGTGATGAATTCGGCAGAGACTATGCAACTGCACTTGCATATGGGACGAGGCTGCGCCCATCACCAGTAAAAATATCGAAAATACGAAGAAATAAGAAATAAGAAAAATAACAATTTTGTTTATCCATTTAATGGCATATCCATGAAAACAAGATCATCACTGTCAATAATAAAAATCTCGAAACAGTAGATGAATATATATATATCTTGGGCATAAGATAAAACTGGGTAAAGAAAACCAAACTGCGGAACTAGCAAGAAGAATAGGAATGAGTTGGGCAGCTTTTGGCAGACTTAAACATATTATAGAAAATAAGGACATCCCAATCTGTCTGAAGAGAAAAACGTATGAAGCATGTATACTGCCAGTGACTACATATGCACTGGAGACCATGTCCCTCACAAAAAGAAATGCCGAAAAACTAAAATGTATGCAGCGATCCATGGAAAGATCCATGCTTGGTATAACCCTAAGAGATAAAATAAGAAATGAAGAAATTAGGAATAGAACCAGAGTGGTAGACATCATGGATCGCATAGCAAGTGGCAATGGGCAGGACATGTTGCAAGACAGGATCCCACAAGATGGACTCCAAAGATTTTGAGATGGAGACCCTGGGAGAATAAGAGAGAAAAAATAACAACTAATGACTCTAACAATTCATTACTAATGTTCGATTTTTAAATGGAACAAACCACTACGGGCTTACGACCGTCTTCTACTGTTATTTCGAAGGCTGGCTTAGTGTGAATGAGAGAGGATATATACATAGAATAAGAGAGGCGTCGGAAGACCTCAAAAAAGATGGTCCGATGATATAGCCGCTGTGGGGGGGAAAAACTGGCTGCAAATGGCAGCAAATAGGAAGAGATGGAAGAGTATGGAAGAGGCCTACGTCCAGCAGTGGATAAATAGAGGCTGAAAAGAGAGATTTAATGGCATGCTACATGTCAGACGTATTATGTGGCAACAGTAACTGGAAATGAAGGTGATACGTCGTTTACCGACTAGTATGACATACAATTTTATCGTTTTTACCCCCATTTCGTATTGTTTCTAGTGCATAATGTAATCCAATGGTTCCATTACTATAGTAATATTTCTTCAGTCTTTACTGTCAAAAAGAAATAGAAGCTCTACTCCCACCTAATCATTTAGCAAAAGAAAAACGTTGACATTTGGCGGGACATGTTTCCCAAACACAACACCCCTCCGTGTTATTTTTTTATAATGCTTTCTGAATAATGACGATAATTTTTTATAGCCCGACCCGAGCTGATATTTTCCGCGTGCGTTTTTCTAAATGATTTATGTATGCTCGAGTTTTGAAAAATTACACGATAAAAACAACGGGAACTCTATTGGAATAATTCGATGTAATTTTTATTTAATTGGGGGGATTACTTCACTAACGATCAACATTTTTCTCTAAATTAGATGATACAGACTCCTTTTAAGTATCTTATTAAGAAACACTTTTTATCGTTTTTTTTTTGTAGGTATTTATTATTACTAGTGGTCGACCAGTGCTCGAATTTCGAGCATAACTAATTTAGATAATAAGTTTGAACATTATTAAAGTTCCATTGTCAAAGACTGAGCGAGTGCTATTTCACGATTTTCTCTCAAAAACCACCGAAATGGCGTTTGCGCGTCGCAGGTGATCCGTTCCATACTAACTTAAATATTATATTTTATATAATTTCTTAACCATTTTTTTCAACTTTTTGTTATTTATTGTGTTATCCGGAGCGGAGAAGAATCCAATAAATCAAACATTGAATGAATCTGTTCAACCGATCTCAAGTTATAAGTGTTCGCTCTAACCCGACTATCATTTATATTAGAGATATTAGCATCCGCCACACCTTTTTTATATAATCTATAAGTGTGCAAAATTTCATACTTCTCCGTCCGCGCATATTTCGCTAAAATGGTCTCAAAGTTTGTTTTTCCTTCACGTATCAATATATAGATATAACGTTGGTAGACACATTTGAAAAAAAACCTCTTAGGGTACTGATCTTCTTCAGTATTGCCTAAAGGCTAAAAACATTTTAACAATAATATACTTAATTTTCGTAAAAATGGTCACAAGTTTTTGCTTCACGTATTAATATATGGATGCAATAAAACATATTAATAATTTCTCAAAAATATTAAACCAGCGAAGAAGTCATACGCAAAATTTCATACTTCTCCGTCCGCGCATATTTCGCTAAAATGGTCTCAAAGTTTGTTTTTCCTTCACGTATCAATATATAGATATAACGTTGGTAGACACATTTGAAAAAAACCTCTTACTTAGGGTAGGTACTGATCTTCTTCAGTATTGCCAAAAGCCAAAATCATTTTAACAATAATATACTTAATTTTCGTAAAAATGGTCACAAGTTTTTGCTTCACGTATTAATATATGGATGCAATAAAACATATTAATAATTTCTCAAAAATATTAAACCAGCGAAGAAGTCATACGTAAGCTTCTTTTTTTTAATTTAGGTTCACTGGCCTATAATTTAAGTGCTGGAGTAAGTCTCCTAAGAGATTGACTCTCAATTATTGTCCTTCTACCACTTCTGCCAGGGGACCGTCTCTTATGGGATTTGCAGTGCAATTCCATGTGAGTAATTAAGTATGAATTCATCTTTGCGTTTGCACACAAACCTTTTTACGTTGTCTTTTCGTAATTTTACTACTAGCTGACCCATCGAACTTCATCCCGCCTTAAAGTCAATAAACTTTTGTTGGGTAACAGAACATAGCTAACATACATAACTACTCATTGTGAAAAAATCAAAACCTATAAGCTCTTAATATTATGAATCAGGTATTTCAAAAGCAACAAAACTCACCCATTTATATTTTAGATATTGTATTTTCATCATCTAACTTATAAAAAAGTAGGTATAAACAAAACAGACTTTTATATAAGTCAGATAGCCACTTGTGGAAACATAGGGAAAACATTGATGTATAGAATCTGTCTACCAAAATATCAATCTACCAGACATCTCCTAATTTTCCCAATAGATGGCGGTGAGAGTACCGGTGCAATCCTTTCCATACTAACTTTAATATTTTGTATTATTTATTTTCCATTTATTCAACTTTTTATTAGTTATTCTGTTATCCTGAGCGGAGAAGAATCCAATGAATCAAACATCGGAAGAATCTGTTCAGCCGATCTCGAGTTCCGATTTTCATTTATATTAGAGATATTAGTCAACCTAATTTATTGCGTTAATCTGCTGTTTCTTTAAGGAAGATAATTCCTGAAAATGTTCCTGCGAGTTTTCTTTTGAAAAACTCTCTTAGTCAGCAAAGTCAGCAAAGATTCGATAAGTCAAATCGTTAATGTCAGCCATTCTCATTACTGATTTCTTCCAATTAACCAAAATTAAAGGTCAAATAACTATTTGCCTCTTTTATCGATGTGGCCAAAACTAGTTATATTATGACATTAACATAACGGTATGTATATGAAATAGTCAAAAAAAATGTTTCAATCTAGTATGTTAATATATAACTAAATAAATATTTTTCTATGGATCCTTGGCCGAATCACTCGAAAGCAACCGCGGTGCTGAAAAATAACCTTTTTATAATGGATTACTTTTTTCATCAAATTTGATGTCTAAATTATCAACTCCATGATATTTATACAAAATGTGCATTATCACGATGAATATTTTCATCATTAATACTGGTTGGTGTAGCCAAGCTTTTAGATTTCATTCAAACACGAGCTTAAGTATCGCAATAAAAACCTTTATATTAAACTATCAGTAAATAAAAAGATTAATGTTTTCAAGTAAGTTGGGAATACAAATGAGTTTAATTTTCATATATGGAAGCCGATTTATAAGAAAATTCTTGATTAAAAAAATACAAGGTAGGTAAGTATTCAATATTTTTGTTTAGTTTTATCAAGATATAAAGTCTAGACGCGAAATAAAAGAAAATAGAACGAAACAAGGTTCTAGCAGGGTGGACTCTAGAGGACGGTCCGCCCCTGTAACAAACCCCTTACCCCTAGGTATACATCATGGCAACTAGCAGTGTTTGTCTATTTATACAGCACAGGGCTCTTGTTATAAAGGCATTCAACTCATCTCTGAACCTCTTGACCGTTAGTTGGTGTTACCACAAGAGTCTCAGACTACCACTAAAAGGGATGGAATTTAATTTGGCGCAATATTTTGTTTAACATAACAATAGAGACGTATCGACAATGTTTTATCATACTTCCAATCATCCAGCTAAAATATAATGTATTAATACGTTGTTGTTAGGTAAAACATTACTTTAAATGTGTTTGCGTGAGAGAGTATATTATGTTACCTTTATCTCTCTACAACCTTAAAAATGAAATTATCAAAGTAGGTATGCGTTAAATTTTTCCACATTTGTAATCAGTGTTAAAGGCAGGACGATAATAATTATTATTGTTTAGATATAGAAGAAATCAGACGTAAACGTGGTCATATTATGAGGGAGTCAAGAAGCAAGAGGATGTTTACCTACCCAGCCCTCCCTTAATATCCTACAACCTGGAAATAAGTTCAAAGCGTGTGTACAGCGTACACCCACGCGCTTTCTGTACTGGGAAAACACAACAAGCTTTCTGTAGGATGGTTTATTGTACTCAAATAATATTACACGGCGTTGTTCTGGTGCAGAAGGGGTGCCTGCCTTAAGGCCTCTGCCTAGTGCCCAAGTAGTACGTAATATAGACTTTTACTCATTATACATAAAAAGTAATTTAAAATTATTAACAACCATTTTTAGTCAAAGATTAAGGGCTTACAATTTCTACAGACAATTTTCACCAAAAATTTTTGTTGTTATAAAGTATTGATCTTCTACTAATGTGTATGATGTTGCCCCCGACTTTTATCAACTTGTATAATATGTTCCGGTTTGAGCGGCGAAAAACAGTCCTCAACATTTGTAAAGTTCTATTAGTAAAATTATTTATAGAAAGCGTGCATAGTTTAATTAAATTATCCAGTAATAGATAGATAATTATTATTTTATTCCCATAGGTATGTTATTATAATATAAACTAAGGCGTAGCTACAAAGTTGTTCTACTTGCAAGTACGTATGTATGTATACGTACCTACTTGAAACTGTCAGATATGGCAAACATGATGTACATAATCTACTTCCTGTATGCCTGTAGGTTAAAATATTCTATACGCTAATTCCTATCCTCTACAATATTGTGATATACCTCTTTTTCAACTCGAGGGAGAGAGGGCAGAGCACAGAGGGGGTCTGTCTCTTCCTTCTTCTCTCCCCACCCTCTCAGTTAAATCTCCTAACCGAGAGGGGCGGTAGTTGGTCCCCGAAAATGCCCCTGTGGCTAGCTCAGTCTTCACCGAGGACCACACTACCTCTATATCAACAAACATTCTCTCTCTGGTAAGCTGGTGACTGATAGAGGGATGCATGCATGGAGTTATCAAATCAAATTACCGATTTGGGTAAGTACAACGACCAATAATCCTTACTTTATTTCTTTAAAATAAACAAAAAAAAATATGAAAACAAAAAAAAAATCAATATGTTGGTCAAGAAATTAGTTAAATTAAGAAATTAGTAATAATAAAAATCTAACTCAAAAAGAAATAAAACTAACTTACGTATTACGAATTATTACAAGGAAGACAAAACATGAATCTATCCTAACAGATGTCACACCCCAAGAAAGAAAAATATGATTACAATAAGTAAATACTTATGAAAATAATAAAAACATAAACTTAAGTGAGGTATGCAAAAATTTTAATGTCCAAACAAAATTATTTATAAGGCCCTTACGGCCGACGATTTATGGTCCACTTGAGATCCATCCTTGCAGGCTTGCACCCTTGAAAAGGGATATCGCCACCTGGGCAGTGGTCCTTATGTCCTCCGCTGAGCATAATACATTTTTGTAAAATATCTGACGACTTACAATTATGGCTTCAAGCTCCTTGCCCGTACTCTTCCCTTCCGGGCGCATCCTGGGAACCTCTTCACCCTCTGCGTGGGTCCCTCAGCCATGGATCAGGCTGCCTCAGTAGATGTCGCGCACTATTCACTTTGAAAATAACGTCTCTTCTCGACCGGAACTATTCATTTTTTTTAATTATTATTGTCTCTGGGATTTTCACACAACAAGGTTCGTATTACTTCACTCCGACCCGAATTATATTGGCGTACGTGTCCAAGGGCACCCTGCCCGAAGGCAGGTGCCTCCCTCGACGGACCTCGCGCTCTTCACCTCACTGTTAACTGTCAACTGTTTACCGTCTTGTGCTGGGACCTCATATGGGGTTATATAGGCCTTCCAGCAAACCACCCCTTTTTGACCAGCGTGGGGGATGATTTCGGTGGTGGAACCATTCTGTCATCTCCGTGATTCGTTGTCTCACGCAGATTGTGCGCACGCCCTTGTGGATGATTTATGGACTTATCTGTTCGTCTCTCCACGGTTGTTTGTGCACCGTAATAATATTTTCGGTACCCATTGAACGAAATGACGTTAAATACAAAATAATTACATATTATTACAATTAATTGGGTACATTATGTAATTACATACATAGCTACCTACTTACTATTATATACATAAGGTAATTCATATCTCTTTGGAGATGTATGCAAAAGAATTTGGATTTTAGATAATGGATCATTATTTACATTATTTAATCAATGACTTATAAGGAAATTTTAATGTTTAGTGTTTTTGGGGTGTGCATCATATACAATTATGAAACTAAATATCTAAATTATAAAAAAAAATAACTTACAACTATAACTTGGTCGACTAATTCAATCTCTTAATTTATTGAAAAGTAATTTCTTAATTATAGTAAAAAAAATACAATTATAGGCAGGTATATACAATTTCATTAAAATGTATCACTGGAGGACCTTTGGTTTCAACTATACTACTAAGACAAAGCATTATTATTAATTACATTGATAAAGGGATGTGAGTTTTTCGACATTATTTCATTTACTACAACAAGAGCTCAGTACCTACTGGCTGACGTTATTATTTTACATTAAAATTACTCATTTAAAAAAAAAATACACATTTTCCAATTCGAAACATGCTATGTCCTCCAAATAAAAGTCTACTGAATATCCTTACATCCTTATTTTAAACAAACTTGAGAATATCCCTTGAGATTAATTGATTCATGATCAAGAACAATTTACTTAACTTCTGTATTCAAGATTTACAATTAAAATTACATCTTTCAACTACACAATAATTATTTATGAAAAATTACAAGGAAATACATTGGTGACATCTTATATAAATTAAGTCTTACATTCTGTATCAGGAGCACTTTAATTGAAACGGGGTGTGACATGTCTAAGATTAAAATTTATAATTAGTCCAATTAGAAATGCAATTTTTGTGCATAATTTATTTTATCGAACGGCTTTCTTACTGTACCTAATGTAAGTACCTAAGTCGTTTCTACACACTTGCGACCGAGATAAACATGTGCCTTGCAGCCTTTACTGTACTTATTGTCTCCTGGATCCTTACAAAATTCACCTATTATATTTATAAACTATTGTCCACTCCTAACTCATTGTTTATATTTAGGAGCATTCAGAAATTATTTTATTTTTCGATGCCGTTTTTTCGTCATTGTCCAAACTCAAAAACCGACCCATGTTCAATATTTTTATTGATTTAGAAAGCGTTCATTTATGGCCCCTCTTGTTTTGAAAATAAAACAAGTGCCATTAATATTTTCTGACTATTATTCCTGCTGCAGTTATATTTTATAACCCTCAATAATTTGTACCCTTTTTAAAACATCCGAAATTTAAGACAATATCCTATTCAATTCCTAGTTTTTTAACACTTTAAGAACAATACGAATGTTAGTTTCTTTCGTCACAATGCTTTTTCGTGAAACCTTTGTCGGAAGAAATTTCTAAAATATTGTTTAACTGTATTATTTATGATATACCCAAAACATATTTTTTTTAATGTGAAATTTAGTCTTAAAAATAAAAATATAGCATATCAACTCGCCCCCCTTCAAAAAGACTAAATTTCACTTTATACAATTACAGTATCATACGTAATCACATAATTAGCAACATCCCTATCCCTAGGCGCCAACCATTTGTTATGTCTTACGTTTCTCTGTTATAATCCCAAATGGTAAAGAATATAACATGCATCCTTAAGATCTTATAAGCCCGTGACTCTCCTATCTATGTATATGCTACTAATTCCACGTATGTACGTTGACTTCGCTAATTAACTGGATACATCAAACTAAAAATAAACTATCCCTCAATAACCCGAATTTAAGAATTTACTGTCATTCAATCCCTTCATTTTAATTTAACACATCTCCCTCAAGTGCTGGTGGATAACCCCTGAACTCGTTTACGTGTCCTTGCTACACCTGTCCTAACCCTAACAAATAATCTGCGCTTATCGCATTTCCTCCTTTAACCAAAACAACTAACCCCCCTGGGAATTGATCAGATTCCCTACTTCGGTTCCAAACTCGCAACCTTTCCTCATACCTATCCTCAAACATCTGTTCCGTACGAACATCCCTCACTTATCTTGCCCTGACCTACACTTTCCTCTGCCTCCAGGCCGTGTCCAATTCCCCTCTGAACTGGACCAGAAGAGCGAGTCATTCTGTTGCCTCACGGAGTCCTCACCTATTCGCAACCTTTTCCACAAATCTCCAGGCCGTGTCCAATTCCCCTCTGAACTGGACCAGAAGAGCGAGTCATTCTGTTGCCTCACGGAGCTCTCACCTAACCGTAAACTTTCTCCCAAACCTCCAGGCCGTGTCCAATTCCCCTCTGAACTGGACCAGAAGAGCGAGTCATTCTGTTGCCCCACGGAGCTCTCACCTAACCGTAACCTTTCTCCCAAACCTCCAGGCCGTGTCCAATTCCCCTCTGAACTGGACCAGAAGAGCGAGTCATTCTGTTGCCTCACGGAGTCCTGCTACACCACCAGTTACCACTCGAGCCATTCCACTCATTATCCCCACTACGACGCAAAGGTAACGACTACCTTATCACCTATCCTGGACCAGGTTACAAAAGAACACGCAACACTATTTATATCCACCCACCTATATATTATTAACGCATCTACCCTTCCACTTATTCTGAAATCAATCTAGCACGAAATTCCCTGAAACTATGAAGTAAATCTAACAATGCTTACTAAAACGATATTGTTCTTATTCTACCAAGCGATCTCCCCAGTGAACATTTTCTTCTAGTCTACTAAAGTAAATACTACCAAACTAATACTATCATACACCCTATGTGAGTTTTACGTTTCTTCTGCCTTCTACAGGACACTCAAAAACCACGAAAAGAAGTGGAAAGCCTATTCTCTCACCGTGCTTTCACGGCACGCGGGTTTTTACGTTTCTCCTGCCTTTTACAGGACACTCGAAAACCGTGTAAAACCAGTGGAAAGCATATTCTCTCACCGTGCTTTCACGGCACTAACCAAGTCTACCATCATATCATAACATTCTAACACTATGATACCTAATCACAACTATTCAAAAAAAAAAATTAAAACAATTACAATGAGAACACAAACCTGCCATCTGTATTCGCAGTATCCGTAATTAAAACTATAAACTGAATCGTAGACCAAGCTACAGGTACACAACGGGCTGTACCAATATCTTCCTCCAGACCCAATCTACCTGTTGGATAATTACTAAAAATCTACAATATTTACATTACGTGTACCTAGTTAAGTCCTACTACGTGTAAGGTATGTACAAAACACCTGTGTGAATTCTCTGTTCCTTCTCGGATTACCAGTTACAACACCTAACGCCTTACGTCACTTCATAATCAAAACAATGCACAACAAAGACATTATCAATAATAATTATTAACATGTAAAAATAAACACTTAATTACTGGTCGACCAAGCTATCACTATCCTAATATAATATCGACTACGACAACATTAAAATATGATTATTATAATACGAATTATTCTTACCAAACGCTACAAAAATACTCACTCGCCCACTCTAAGGTACATATTCATAATTACAGGTAGGTATTTTTATTCACGTCCACTACTATATAAGAAAGAGTCTACTGTCTCCGGCACATCCCAGTCTCAAAGCGAAAGAAACCCTCTGATAACTTTTCTTTATTCATCCCGTATTCGTCTTGGTGTCCACTGTTAAATATCCCTCAACAGCCCTATTGATCCTAGCTTTTCAATCCTCACTTCAACCTATCCATCAACTCTCATTTCAACCTATCCGTCAGCTCTCACATCACTCTATCCTTCGCTTCTCGCGTCAACCTATCCTTCGGTTCTCCCATTAACCTCCCCGTTCTAGCCTTCGGTTCTCACATTAACCTACCCAACTAGAGACACACGAACTTTCAAATACCTATCCATACTACCTAGCGACCAACCTGTATCGTGCACCTAAACAACCCTTGTACCAAAACTAACTCCGGAACAAGTAAATAATCTAAACACTGCGCTTAACTAGGAACTTCTGAACAAAAACACCTACGCGTAATTTGATATACCTACCCGTAAATTTACGTACCCCAAAACATCAAAAGTGTTGAGTACACGTCAATTACTCCTATGTGAATCTTCACCTATGCAATTATAGGTGCACCCACACTAACCAATATCTATCTCCTAACGAAAATCTACCTATTAAACGAAGTCATAAATCCCCCTAAAATTAAACATATTCACTTGACCTAATAGCTAAATAACAATTACAATACCTATGATGATAAACATAATTTTGACAACCATCTACCAACTATCTATCTACCTAACTTGCTAATATAATATAACGACCTATACACAGAAATAATCCTATTTCTACAAAGTAAAATTATATCCAAGGAGTGCGACCCTTCGTACCTTATATTATCAAATACCTACATATATCTTATTCACTATTTTATACACGTACTAACTACCAGTAACACAATACACAATTAATATCATATTGGTCTATTCATCTTTAAAAATATCCGAAATTTAATTTATCTACTATTCACAATTTGTACACATAATGTTGCATTACCAGCAACCTGTACTCCCCTTCCATCTACTACAAGCTTGGTTTCTTCACGCATTAACCCGCGCTTCACTTCTAATCCGACCTACACGGCTACAATTCCTGACTCACAATCAAATCACATTCCTCAAAACTTTTCCTTACAATACTAGTCACATCTCGCTTTCCCAAAGTCTACGGAAGCCGCTCAAAGTACTGTGTGTAGGTCTTTTCTACGCGTCTCTATAACCGACATCGTATAATATTCCTATTGTCGCTATGGTGGCAATCTGGGGTTCAACAGCCCACTGTAGCTTGTTTACGCATAGCTCAAAATACAAAATAGCCTAGCTTGTTTACACACAGCTCAAAAAAACAAAATCAAACACACATACATATATCAGCCGGATATTCACAACAAAAATTTCAATCTACCCTTATCTAACTTACTCAATGCTAACGTAAGCATTACACATTTCCCATAACGTCATATATTTCTATACATTAAATCCTATCACTCTAACACAATAATTCTAATATAGACGTGTACACTACAATATTTTTTTGAATTTACAATAAAACAACCGGTCTACCCTAATCAAAAGTAATGTAACCGCGTACATTACACACCCGTCCATGGCATCCACTCACGTCACCCATATCGCGCTCCAGAGAGAGATTTAAACTTGTGTACCTGCTGTAAAGCATAACACACCCAGGTCCGTGCTTGACGCGAAAATTTGCTGTTTTCATACCGCGGTGGATACTACTAATAGCATGCTAATCAAGCAAAGCCCCTCGTTGGGACCGCCACTTTGATATACCTCTTTTTCAACTCGAGGGAGAGAGGGCAGAGCACAGAGGGGGTCTGTCTCTTCCTTCTTCTCTCCCCACCCTCTCAGTTAAATCTCCTAACCGAGAGGGGCGGTAGTTGGTCCCCGAAAATGCCCCTGTGGCTAGCTCAGTCTTCACCGAGGACCACACTACCTCTATATCAACAAACATTCTCTCTCTGGTAAGCTGGTGACTGATAGAGGGATGCATGCATGGAGTTATCAAATCAAATTACCGATTTGGGTAAGTACAACGACCAATAATCCTTACTTTATTTCTTTAAAATAAACAAAAAAAAATATGAAAACAAAAAAAAAATCAATATGTTGGTCAAGAAATTAGTTAAATTAAGAAATTAGTAATAATAAAAATCTAACTCAAAAAGAAATAAAACTAACTTACGTATTACGAATTATTACAAGGAAGACAAAACATGAATCTATCCTAACAGATGTCACACCCCAAGAAAGAAAAATATGATTACAATAAGTAAATACTTATGAAAATAATAAAAACATAAACTTAAGTGAGGTATGCAAAAATTTTAATGTCCAAACAAAATTATTTATAAGGCCCTTACGGCCGACGATTTATGGTCCACTTGAGATCCATCCTTGCAGGCTTGCACCCTTGAAAAGGGATATCGCCACCTGGGCAGTGGTCCTTATGTCCTCCGCTGAGCATAATACATTTTTGTAAAATATCTGACGACTTACAATTATGGCTTCAAGCTCCTTGCCCGTACTCTTCCCTTCCGGGCGCATCCTGGGAACCTCTTCACCCTCTGCGTGGGTCCCTCAGCCATGGATCAGGCTGCCTCAGTAGATGTCGCGCACTATTCACTTTGAAAATAACGTCTCTTCTCGACCGGAACTATTCATTTTTTTTAATTATTATTGTCTCTGGGATTTTCACACAACAAGGTTCGTATTACTTCACTCCGACCCGAATTATATTGGCGTACGTGTCCAAGGGCACCCTGCCCGAAGGCAGGTGCCTCCCTCGACGGACCTCGCGCTCTTCACCTCACTGTTAACTGTCAACTGTTTACCGTCTTGTGCTGGGACCTCATATGGGGTTATATAGGCCTTCCAGCAAACCACCCCTTTTTGACCAGCGTGGGGGATGATTTCGGTGGTGGAACCATTCTGTCATCTCCGTGATTCGTTGTCTCACGCAGATTGTGCGCACGCCCTTGTGGATGATTTATGGACTTATCTGTTCGTCTCTCCACGGTTGTTTGTGCACCGTAATAATATTTTCGGTACCCATTGAACGAAATGACGTTAAATACAAAATAATTACATATTATTACAATTAATTGGGTACATTATGTAATTACATACATAGCTACCTACTTACTATTATATACATAAGGTAATTCATATCTCTTTGGAGATGTATGCAAAAGAATTTGGATTTTAGATAATGGATCATTATTTACATTATTTAATCAATGACTTATAAGGAAATTTTAATGTTTAGTGTTTTTGGGGTGTGCATCATATACAATTATGAAACTAAATATCTAAATTATAAAAAAAAATAACTTACAACTATAACTTGGTCGACTAATTCAATCTCTTAATTTATTGAAAAGTAATTTCTTAATTATAGTAAAAAAAATACAATTATAGGCAGGTATATACAATTTCATTAAAATGTATCACTGGAGGACCTTTGGTTTCAACTATACTACTAAGACAAAGCATTATTATTAATTACATTGATAAAGGGATGTGAGTTTTTCGACATTATTTCATTTACTACAACAAGAGCTCAGTACCTACTGGCTGACGTTATTATTTTACATTAAAATTACTCATTTAAAAAAAAAATACACATTTTCCAATTCGAAACATGCTATGTCCTCCAAATAAAAGTCTACTGAATATCCTTACATCCTTATTTTAAACAAACTTGAGAATATCCCTTGAGATTAATTGATTCATGATCAAGAACAATTTACTTAACTTCTGTATTCAAGATTTACAATTAAAATTACATCTTTCAACTACACAATAATTATTTATGAAAAATTACAAGGAAATACATTGGTGACATCTTATATAAATTAAGTCTTACATTCTGTATCAGGAGCACTTTAATTGAAACGGGGTGTGACATGTCTAAGATTAAAATTTATAATTAGTCCAATTAGAAATGCAATTTTTGTGCATAATTTATTTTATCGAACGGCTTTCTTACTGTACCTAATGTAAGTACCTAAGTCGTTTCTACACACTTGCGACCGAGATAAACATGTGCCTTGCAGCCTTTACTGTACTTATTGTCTCCTGGATCCTTACAAAATTCACCTATTATATTTATAAACTATTGTCCACTCCTAACTCATTGTTTATATTTAGGAGCATTCAGAAATTATTTTATTTTTCGATGCCGTTTTTTCGTCATTGTCCAAACTCAAAAACCGACCCATGTTCAATATTTTTATTGATTTAGAAAGCGTTCATTTATGGCCCCTCTTGTTTTGAAAATAAAACAAGTGCCATTAATATTTTCTGACTATTATTCCTGCTGCAGTTATATTTTATAACCCTCAATAATTTGTACCCTTTTTAAAACATCCGAAATTTAAGACAATATCCTATTCAATTCCTAGTTTTTTAACACTTTAAGAACAATACGAATGTTAGTTTCTTTCGTCACAATGCTTTTTCGTGAAACCTTTGTCGGAAGAAATTTCTAAAATATTGTTTAACTGTATTATTTATGATATACCCAAAACATATTTTTTTTAATGTGAAATTTAGTCTTAAAAATAAAAATATAGCATATCAATTGTTATACTTATAACATGACAAATAGTGAAGCTAACAGACGCTATCTCTGAATGGAGCTTACGTGAACGTAGAATGACAAAGGAAAACTGTGACTTATTGATTTATATTATAGTAAACCACGGCTACACTTTGGGTTATTCTAGCCAAATAGAGGCTCTGGCCCAGCATGGGCCAGTAATGTGGCCGCTTCACCAATGACCAATATCGCCCAATATTTGACATTGGCCATTTGACTTTGATACGCCGCCCCTTCCGCCTCGCTGGCTATCTCAACTCCCTCAGGCCTCGGCTAGCTCACTTATCTGTCCAGCGAGGTCAGGGGTCGGCTATCTACAAATTCCATCAGGTCTTCGGAGGTATCTCTCTCTGGCTCCACCAGTCTAGGTACTCAAGATTTACCAAACAGAGCCCAGGGGTAGGGTTACTAATCTACTCAAACTCAAAACTCTAATTTAGGTATGACTCAATTTAATTCATAAATATAAAAACACAAAAAAAAAATGTACAGAAACAATAAAGCAAATGTGAAAGAACACATACACAAAAAACACAAAAAAAAAAATTAAAGAAAATTACATTAACCGAGAGAACCTACATTAAAAGGCAATGAACAATATACTTATTATATAAAGAGAAATAATTGGCAAAAAAACAAAAAAAACTAGAGACAGTTGAACCCGATCAAAGGGTTGCATACGGGTTTTCAGAATATAAGATCTACATAAACAAGCTTACATCGGACATGGTACATTTTAGTAAACCAATATATATTGGTTCCGGTCGATTCGCTCGGAATCGTTGGTTTCTGCAGCCCTGACTTCCCTAAATCTCTTGAAGTGAATTCCCAGGCCGTTGATGAAGATTTAAAAAAAAAAAGGTACATACATTGAATTGGCCTCCTGAGTGCTGAGTATTCCCGTCGAGTAATTCCCTTGGATTATCACACACACCGTACACACTTTATTATTATCAGAAACTGTTTACTTAGTCGTTTATTTATCGAGATGATCCCGTTGCACAATTTATTAATTATAATGCCAAAAATAAAAATAATATGTCTGTCTGGTAGAAATTCTTTAGCCACCAAAATACATTGTCTTGTTGAAAACTTTGAATAGATATTAATAAGTAAATTTAGAATTTAGTGGAGATGGTGAACCAAATTCGCCCACTGAATATGGCTATGTGTAGATGCCCTGATTATTATTTTTTTTTCACTTTACTCGCGAACTATGTCTTACGCGCACGACTCATGGAGAATTTATCTCCTCTCCACGTTGGAGATATAACATGATTCCCTCCAGAAAAGTCACTTTTAAACTCCCGCCGCACGACAGGTTCGTAAGTTCGCGTGAAAGAATTTTTTACGTAACTAATTCTTTCGTACCACAAGGGTTCGTAACTATCGGCTCGCCCGTTCATTTTCCCGATAACAATCAACTCGATACGATCTTCGATAACAACAACCAACTCGTAACAACCTCTCCCGGAGGAGATCGTACCTATCAACCGTAACTACCTCTCTCGGAGGAGATCGTAGCAATCAACAACCCGTAACAATCAACCTTTGTCAACCCCCGTGCACGAGATTATATCTTCTCCCTTCCTAAGACAACTAGCCACCACCCCCGTGAAACTCCCCCGATCATTCAAATTTGTCTCAAAAGACCAATCAATGTCTGGAGACTGCCCGTTTGGGTCCACGTGGACTCCTCTCACCCAATCCTGATCTCACACCCTACTCCTCGGTTCAATTTCGTACCTTCCAGGGCCCTCTTCAGGTACACACCCACCACCGCTGTAGCGAAGGGTGTTAAGAAAACAAGAAATTAAAATGTCTAAATTCTATTTTTTTTTCTTTTTGTTCTTATATTCGTCGAATACTAAATGGGTGCGTTTCCTCTTTTCTTCTAACCTTGAGTCCCTCTGCTTTTCCATTTCTCCAACATCCATCCCCTCTTATAGTTTCCTAAACTCTACGCTAGCAACCATTTGTATTTCACCATAATGGAAAACGACGTTAAATTATCGTTACGTTTCAACCCTTTTTCCCTAGCTAATTTTTATTTGACTCGCGGATTTACCTAAATTCGCTCCCCAATCTTGGACAGCGTTCACTTTCTGGAGACTAACACCGTCCCTGGGTAGCCACCCTCGATTCACAGAAAGATCTATAAATCAATTGATCAATAGCCCTGGGTCGTTAAGTGACCACACCCCGCCAGTGGCGTGGAATGGTAGTCTGTTTCGCTATATTTATATTAATTTTCAATCAAAACTTTCGCGCAAAATGTTACAAAATTTCCAGTTTAATTCCTTTGTTAATTCCGTATTACATTAATTTCTTTCCTCTATACGTGCATTATTTGAGTTCGATTCTACATTTTCTAGTGATTAACCGAATTTTGCAATTCAACCGAGTAAATCGCATTATTCTCCCTCCTTCTGGTGACTGTGAACAACTATGGATCTTAGGCCTCCCGCGTTTGTAAGGAACCCTCATTAGACGATCTTTAAATTGGTAATTTTGTATTGTGTTGTATGTTTCGTCTAAACTCCCCCCAATTTTCTACAGAGTCGTGAAAACGGACGCCACTGACTATTTGATGGCTTTGGTCACACGTGTGACATTTCTACGACCCATCAGAATTCTCCGAACGTCTTTTGTCTTGCTTTTTAAATTTCAGGCTAACTCGGGTGTTTATTTAAACTTTTATTTATGAGTCTCAAAATCAGAGTTCCAAATCCCTACAAAAAAAATTCAACTATTGGGTTTCAAAATCTATTAAAAATGGCACTAATTGTTATTAATGTCCCTCCGAACCCGGTATTTTGCGAAGCTGTTTCCTGTTCCCACGTTCGGTCTCTTGGCAGACCCCACACATTGTCCCTTACTAGACAAACCTAATCACTTTTGCAGTAATGAATTTTTATCACTACATGCCTCCCTACTTGGGTCATATCAACTCCCCACTACTTAGTTGATAAAAATTCAGTGCTTCCTCTACATTTCCGAAAATTCCCGACATACGTTCGAGGACCCGGTATTTTTAGGCGCCACCGTCTTTTTCCTTCGGTATTTTTCTTCAGCAGTCGTACGTAAAGACGGAACCTGACTACTGAGTGGTATTAGTTAAGATGTCATCTTATCTCCTGAACATAGTCCGCAATTTCCCCAAAGTCCAACCCATGCTTCCCTTCTCTATGATATGCAGATAACCATTACAATACATTCTTAACAATAAGGTACAACAATATCATACAAATATAGGTACACTACCTTAAAACAACAAATAAAAAAAAATTAAACAAAACCAATATTTCACATCGTTCAAATTTTACATCCCCCTTCATAACCTGGGTTAAATGAATGTATGGTTTATCTTTACTTTACAAATTGTTATTGTAAGATACTGGAATCCAAAACAAAAAGAATTTCGATAATTACACTACTATGAATAACTATTTACCCCATCAATTACATAACTAGTTCCATCGCGTCCCTACATATCTTAGACAAATCATTCTAAGGCGTACATTTTTCATCATATATTATTATTTCGATACATCTTATCAATATTACATCACCAATACATCTCACATCATTTAATTGTTCAATTTACAAAATTTAACCCATTTAAACTAATTACTACCAGGTTATATCCTAACTTCAATATTTCCCATAATATATCATTTTCAATACATCTCATCCCACATTTTAATTGTTCAATTTACCCAAATTTTAACACATTTAAATAAAAAAAAAAAAATTACCAACGTAATATCATAACTTCATGAAAAGGTACTATTTTACCAACAAACATAGCAATACATATAATAATGGTAATGACAATATGGGACATTTAGTATTTTACTTATAAAGACAGAAAGAAAACAAAATTGAATGGGGGTATTTCACTGGTATTATTACTATTATTTATGGTCCATAGGAACATAATCACGCAGTATCTTACTGCCATTACTGAATGAATACAAAAAAAAAAGATATTCCCCCTTTCAACAATTTATCACCTTATTTCAATGTATGCACAGAACATAATTATCTTTTTAAATACTAAAATACAATAGGTAATCTATTATTAAGTTTATTATTATTTATTTTTATCGTGAATAAAATTATCTAAGTGGGTGTGTCTATTCACAAAAAAATGTAATATTTAAATTTTATTCTTAAAACTACGCACATGGTAACAATAAGAGCAAAAAAATAAGCAGGTTCCTAGCTTTTATCACGCAAAACAAAGTCTCATATTTTTTTATTACAATATCTAAGTGAGCTTGCATAAAGACTTACAATAGTGACCATACATTTGTTTAATGATTAAAAAAATTGAAATGTTATTATTAAAACGCAAACATGAGTATAATACCTACTAAAATAACATATCTCTTACTAATTAACTTTATATCTTTGAATTACTTAATACTGTGAGTCATACCTTGTCTAATCTAAAACTTACCTAAACAAAAAATTAAAATAAAAGAAATCCTAATTAATCTTCACTCTAACTCCTAACCTAGACTTGTCTGGGGCTCGAGGCATTCACCCTCAAATGCCCAAAATGTGGAGAACCTTTTCCACATTAACCTTCCCAGAACAACCATCACCTTCTCTACTCGAACCTAATTGTCAACAATACTACCTAGAGGTAGACCGACGAACCACCCTTAATACGTCGAGGCTTTTTTTTTCACCCTTCTGTCCCTCCCCAGATAGCATACTTGACAGTTCCTCCTCCCATCGAAATTCCCTAAGGCTTGATCATAACACCCTTATTATGTCAAGACACTGTATGTCCTTTGCCATCAGTTCCTTACGATTTCTAAAAGCAAATGCTAGAACATTACCTACTTGTCCCCAAATGCCTAGTCTAACCCCGTAACGTCACCCCAATCTACCTATCCGCTTCTTTCTCAAATACCATATGGTCGATCCGACTCATTTCGTTAGCCGCTATTGTTTACCATCTCGGCAAGTCTCAACAGACCACCCCTCATTGTCCACCGACCGACCATTCAGCGCGCGCGCGCTCCTTTCTCTATTGTCTGACCAACACTTTCGCGTCCCTACTCATAAAAAAAAACTACCTGCCATCTCTCTAGTTCAAATTGCCGACTTACGGCCCCGCCCTTCTCAGACATACCTAACCCCGTTCTTTGTCGCTATTCATACATCTGTCCGTCGCCTCATTTACTCCTACGTTTACATAACATTCCCTCAAAATAATAAGATTAGAACAAACAATCATATAACAAAATTAGGGAAAACTCTACTTACGAACTAAACTTCGAAGTAATTATTCTAAATACTTTTAGAGATAAAAATAAAGTACATTGAAATCGCTAAGTGTACCTACTTATATCGTAATTTACCTAAGCTCTATGCTATTTACAAATATTTACATACATGTGTGCCGTTTGCCGATCTCTCGCATTTTCGAAGACACTCGAAAACAGTTTTCAACCGTTTCTCCCCGGCGATACCTACTCTATTTACACCCCGACGTTTCATTTCTTATCCGCCTCTTACGGAATACTCCAAACGTCAAACGGAGTAGGAAAGATATTCTAAGGCCGTCCCTCCACAGCAATTGCTTCTCAAGTCCCTTCAGCTTGGCCTGTCACCCTTCCGTGACTTGTACCGTCGGTGTGTCGCCCCTGCAGCGTCCCGGCGCCGGGATGAGGTCATCCACGTGATATTTGACGGCCTTACCGCGCCTACTTACCCAAAACACCCTATTATTGCCGGCAGCCATGAGTATGTGGTGCGGCCCGTCCCATCTTGGTGCGAAACCTGCATGTACTCCCGCTTCCTGGTTTGATAATCTATGCTCACGGGTCATCACCGCGTCGCCAGTGGCATATTTTAGTTCCGGCACCTCCTGCGAGGCGTACTTTTCACAGTATTTCGCCTGATTTTCGCGTATACATTTATCCAACTCTTCTCTATCCCACGGACACTCGCCAGGGGAGCCTGTACCTATCAGCTCCCATTCCCCAGGCCTTCTGGCGTCATAGCCAAGGAGCGCTTTGCTTGGGGTTACTCCAGTAGCATCGTTTCGCCTCCTCCGTAAGGCTCCCGTTATTTCCCCCAAGTAATCTTCCCATTTATTGTGCGGCTTATCTAACAGCTTGATACGCAGCGATTTCTTCAAATCCTGATTTTTCCTCTCCGCTGCGTTCCCCGAAGGATGAAATACGGCAGTCGTCCAGTGTTTACATTGCCAGCGGGCGATAGCTGCTTTCCAAGCATGATGTCTGAAACACGAGGCGTTGTCTGTTATGAGAGCCCTGGGATAACCATACCGCGCGAATATCTGTGTCTCGAGCAAGTTTACTATCTGAGGAGCTCGCCCAGTCTTCATTGGAAAAGCTTCTACCCACTTTGTATAGACGTCTGTAACAGTGAGAATTTCCCGGTTCCCCTTTGCAGTTCTAGGATATTTCCCCATTAAATCCAGGGCCACGATTTCAAAAGGATGTTGGGCCCTTATAGTCCCTAACGACGCTTTTGTCCGTGGGGCCCGTCCCCGTGCTCTGGCGCAAATCAAGCAATTCTTCACGTGCCGGCGTACATCATTCCCCATACCTTTCCACACGAAAAATTGTTGGATTGCTCGTAACGTTTCTCGCTCTCCAGGGTGACCCACAAGCGGAGCATCGTGATAGGCTCTCATCACCTTGGATATCAAAAATCGGGGCACTATTAATCTGACGTCCTGCTCGCTAGCCCCTTTCCGATATAAGGTGCCTTCTCTCACTGTATAGATCGCTAACAGTTGTCTACCCCTGATATCTACCTCTTGTGGATTACGTTCAAACCTCTCTACATACTCTAGTAGTCTGCAGAGGTTCGCGTCTGCTCGTTGAGCACCCCTGACTGTGGCTGCTAACGAACCCTGCGCGACGTCGCTATCATGTGGTGAGGCGTCGATCTGCATAACCTGAGGGACCTCCTTCTCAGTCTTCCAACCCTCTTGTCGTACATCGGGGTACATAGCTCGTTCGATTCCTCCGACTTCCCCTTCGGGGGCCCCATGCGGCCCTCTCGAGAGGTAGTCCGGGAGTTCGTTATACTGTCCGGGGCAATGTTCTACTGTGAAATTGAATTCTTGCAGTAACAATGCCCAGCGAGTTAGCTTTGCCCGCTCATCCTTGGCGTTATGTAACCAAGTGAGGGCCTTATTATCTGTGCGCAGAGTGAACGGCGCGGCCTCTAAAAAGTGACGGTACCTACGTATTCCCCATACGGCAGCATAGGCTTCCTGCTCGTTCGAGTGCCACCTTTGTTCAGTGGCGGAGAATCTCGAACTAGCGTAGGATATTACATCGCGTCCACCGTCGGGACGCTCGTGGTATAACACCGCCGCCACGCCTACCTTGCTTGCGTCGGTCTGGAGAATAAATTTTCTACTAAAGTCTGGCCGACATAGGGCCAGAGGTTTCGAGAGCTCCTCCTGGATTCGCCTCATAGCGGTGTCCGCTTCTGCGTTCCATTTAAACGGTTTCTTTGTACTTAACAGATCCGTCAGTGGGGAGGCCATTTGCGCAAAATTTGGAACGTACTCGCGGAGCCAGTTGGCTAAACCGATAAACGCACGCAGCTTCTTTCTTGTGGTAGGTACGGGTGTATCGACTATCGATAGCTCATGTACCTGTTGAGGCTGGTTGCCCCCTTGTGTGACGACATGACCTAAGTAATTCAATTTCGATGCGACTAGAGTACATTTGTCGGCTGCGCACCGTAATTTATATTGTTGCAGGCGCTCTAGCACTAACCGCAAATGGTAAATATGCGTCCGGATATCCGGCGAATAAACAATTATGTCGTCGAGATAAACTAGACAGAAATCTCTAAGATATCCTGCCAAAACTTCTTGACACATAGCCTTCTGGAAGTGCCCCGGGGCTCCTCGAAGTCCGAACGGAAGGACTCGAAACTGGAAGGTGGCCCCGTCTCCGGTACTAAAGGCAGTGTACTTCCGGGACTCCTCGTTGAGTTTCACTTGCCAATAGCCCCGTTGAAGGTCAAGGGTAGAGAATACCTTAGCACCTCCCAGGTCCTTCAGGGTCTCTTGGATAACGGGCAGAGGGGATAATTCCTCCTCCGTGACCTCGTTCAACCTCCGGAAGTCCACGCAGAACCGGTATTCGTCCTTCCCCTTCTTCGGAGCCATTACGATGGGGAACGAATAAGGAGATCGGCTGGCTTCTATAACCCCATCCGCAAGCATGCCTTCGAGTTGGGCATATAAATGTTTCTTTTTAATATCCGATAAGCGGTAGGGCGGTAATTTAATTGGCCGATTATCCGTTAGGCGGATTTTATACTCCGGTAACAGTGCCGGACCTGCATAAGGAGCAAATACCTCCTTAAACTCCTCTAACAGAGTTTTCAGTGACGACGCACCCTCGTTATTTAATTCTGACGGTATGTCTGGAAGTGTCACTTCCGAAAGAGCCCTCCTCCTCTGAGGAAGGAGGTGCGTGGTGGATCTCTCGACCCTCCCAAAATGGAGACATCCCCTATATAGGTCGACTACCGCCCCTTGGTTTGTCAACCAGTTTATGCCTAAGAGGATGTCCTCTCTTAGGCCATCTACTACAAGGAACTCGGTAGGGATTATTTGACCTTGGATTCCCAGATCCATGGTCACCCTACCCCTAGATTCCATGGTGACGGCCCCATCTGCTAACCTTAGGGTTGTTTTGAGCCGTTCATCCACGTCTCTCGTCCCAAGTAGTGCCCTCGTTATTAAATTGTGCGAAGAGGCTGTGTCAATGAGAGCTACGTGGTCCTCCCCCCGTAGAATCACACGTACCCTTGGGAGGTCATGACCCTCAGCTAACCTCCCTCCGTGACACACCTGACACACTCCCCCTGTAGTTAATCTTTCCGCACTTCCCTCTTCGCGGCTCTCCGTGTTCCTCCTCCACTCCGACTGAGGACCCGGCCGCTGGGGTCCCTCAGTCCCTTCCCTCTCCCGACCTATTACTGGCCGGGGGCCGGAGCACCAGGGGAATCGCGTTGGCCTGGGCGCTCGGCGTTTCCCCGCCACGACTGGTTGTTATGAGGGCCCTGTGGTGGGGCGGGCCGCCTACACTGGCGTTGGAGGTGGTTACCCCCACACCGATAACAGGAAAGCCTCCTAGGTTGGCCCTCTTGGGGCCTCCCTGGGTTACCTGTCGTCCTGTGAGGTACTGGACCTCGTTCGGGACGGTCTTCACGTCCTATCGGGTGGACCATCTCCCTTGGGAAGTCCACAGCCATAACCCTCTTATGGAGCTCTTCGTACGACTCCAAACTCCTGCCATCCCTCTCCAAGACCTCTCGGTATCTTGGAGTCATGAGGGTGATGACGTGAGAGACTAACAATCCCCACGGCTGCTCGCCCTTTAATCGTCGGAACACTTTTGCTTTCCTTTCCAGGAAAGCCAAACCCGATTCGGGACTCTTCTGCCTGTCTCCATACAAATGGGCCAGGAGAGAGTGTTCGGCCTCCTCGGTGCCATACCTCTGAAGGAGGAGAGTTTTAAAAACCTCCCACCTCAGGAGGTCACTACCCCTGGAGGCCCACCACGTGTTAGCCGTACCCCCCAATCGTAATGAAGCTTTCTTCACGCGGTCCACCTCGGCCGTCTCATAGCGGCGGAAATGCCCTTCACAGGCTGCTATAAACGCCTCTGGACACTCGTCCGGACGTCCCTCGAAGGTGGCTGCCACCGATCTTCGTTCTCCGTCGCCCCGATCTACATATATCACCCGAGGAGGTGTGGCCTCTTTCTCGGGCTGGGTCAACGGGATCTCCTGTCCGCTAAACCTCTGCCCATCACATCCGCTCGTGGCCTCCGAGTCCGTGGACAGGGCATTCCTCGTCTGACTTCGCGTACGACTGGGTCCTGCTGCATCCATTTTCATTTAGCCAATATAATGACACGGTACGAACCCAACGTGTCAGTCGCCCCAACAATACAAAAAAAACAAATATCCTACCTACTATATTAATCGGGGAAAAAAACAAACCAAAAAAACAAATACCTACACCTACAAGATTAATTTCCTGATTTAAAAAAAAATGAATGACCTATTCTAGGTATGTTTCTATTACTACCTATCTTAACACAATGATTAAATCTATTCTCTATTTTTATTTGGCCGTCCCAAATAATTTAACCTCCATAAACCTACCCTTAGTAAAATTAATGTACACTTGTACTTTCCCTACAAGCTACCACCTGGCTCTGCATTTAGATGAGCTTACGCCCCAGAGCGAGAGATACCGCGCAATAACCCACAAAGATTCGTGCTCGATCAAGCTATGCTTGTTCGAGCAAGCCGACACGGAGGGCGCCAAGTGATACGCCGCCCCTTCCGCCTCGCTGGCTATCTCAACTCCCTCAGGCCTCGGCTAGCTCACTTATCTGTCCAGCGAGGTCAGGGGTCGGCTATCTACAAATTCCATCAGGTCTTCGGAGGTATCTCTCTCTGGCTCCACCAGTCTAGGTACTCAAGATTTACCAAACAGAGCCCAGGGGTAGGGTTACTAATCTACTCAAACTCAAAACTCTAATTTAGGTATGACTCAATTTAATTCATAAATATAAAAACACAAAAAAAAATGTACAGAAACAATAAAGCAAATGTGAAAGAACACATACACAAAAAACACAAAAAAAAAAATTAAAGAAAATTACATTAACCGAGAGAACCTACATTAAAAGGCAATGAACAATATACTTATTATATAAAGAGAAATAATTGGCAAAAAAACAAAAAAAACTAGAGACAGTTGAACCCGATCAAAGGGTTGCATACGGGTTTTCAGAATATAAGATCTACATAAACAAGCTTACATCGGACATGGTACATTTTAGTAAACCAATATATATTGGTTCCGGTCGATTCGCTCGGAATCGTTGGTTTCTGCAGCCCTGACTTCCCTAAATCTCTTGAAGTGAATTCCCAGGCCGTTGATGAAGATTTAAAAAAAAAAAGGTACATACATTGAATTGGCCTCCTGAGTGCTGAGTATTCCCGTCGAGTAATTCCCTTGGATTATCACACACACCGTACACACTTTATTATTATCAGAAACTGTTTACTTAGTCGTTTATTTATCGAGATGATCCCGTTGCACAATTTATTAATTATAATGCCAAAAATAAAAATAATATGTCTGTCTGGTAGAAATTCTTTAGCCACCAAAATACATTGTCTTGTTGAAAACTTTGAATAGATATTAATAAGTAAATTTAGAATTTAGTGGAGATGGTGAACCAAATTCGCCCACTGAATATGGCTATGTGTAGATGCCCTGATTATTATTTTTTTTTCACTTTACTCGCGAACTATGTCTTACGCGCACGACTCATGGAGAATTTATCTCCTCTCCACGTTGGAGATATAACATGATTCCCTCCAGAAAAGTCACTTTTAAACTCCCGCCGCACGACAGGTTCGTAAGTTCGCGTGAAAGAATTTTTTACGTAACTAATTCTTTCGTACCACAAGGGTTCGTAACTATCGGCTCGCCCGTTCAATTTCCCGATAACAATCAACTCGATACGATCTTCGATAACAACAACCAACTCGTAACAACCTCTCCCGGAGGAGATCGTACCTATCAACCGTAACTACCTCTCTCGGAGGAGATCGTAGCAATCAACAACCCGTAACAATCAACCTTTGTCAACCCCCGTGCACGAGATTATATCTTCTCCCTTCCTAAGACAACTAGCCACCACCCCCGTGAAACTCCCCCGATCATTCAAATTTGTCTCAAAAGACCAATCAATGTCTGGAGACTGCCCGTTTGGGTCCACGTGGACTCCTCTCACCCAATCCTGATCTCACACCCTACTCCTCGGTTCAATTTCGTACCTTCCAGGGCCCTCTTCAGGTACACACCCACCACCGCTGTAGCGAAGGGTGTTAAGAAAACAAGAAATTAAAATGTCTAAATTCTATTTTTTTTTTCTTTTTGTTCTTATATTCGTCGAATACTAAATGGGTGCGTTTCCTCTTTTCTTCTAACCTTGAGTCCCTCTGCTTTTCCATTTCTCCAACATCCATCCCCTCTTATAGTTTCCTAAACTCTACGCTAGCAACCATTTGTATTTCACCATAATGGAAAACGACGTTAAATTATCGTTACGTTTCAACCCTTTTTCCCTAGCTAATTTTTATTTGACTCGCGGATTTACCTAAATTCGCTCCCCAATCTTGGACAGCGTTCACTTTCTGGAGACTAACACCGTCCCTGGGTAGCCACCCTCGATTCACAGAAAGATCTATAAATCAATTGATCAATAGCCCTGGGTCGTTAAGTGACCACACCCCGCCAGTGGCGTGGAATGGTAGTCTGTTTCGCTATATTTATATTAATTTTCAATCAAAACTTTCGCGCAAAATGTTACAAAATTTCCAGTTTAATTCCTTTGTTAATTCCGTATTACATTAATTTCTTTCCTCTATACGTGCATTATTTGAGTTCGATTCTACATTTTCTAGTGATTAACCGAATTTTGCAATTCAACCGAGTAAATCGCATTATTCTCCCTCCTTCTGGTGACTGTGAACAACTATGGATCTTAGGCCTCCCGCGTTTGTAAGGAACCCTCATTAGACGATCTTTAAATTGGTAATTTTGTATTGTGTTGTATGTTTCGTCTAAACTCCCCCCAATTTTCTACAGAGTCGTGAAAACGGACGCCACTGACTATTTGATGGCTTTGGTCACACGTGTGACATTTCTACGACCCATCAGAATTCTCCGAACGTCTTTTGTCTTGCTTTTTAAATTTCAGGCTAACTCGGGTGTTTATTTAAACTTTTATTTATGAGTCTCAAAATCAGAGTTCCAAATCCCTACAAAAAAAATTCAACTATTGGGTTTCAAAATCTATTAAAAATGGCACTAATTGTTATTAATGTCCCTCCGAACCCGGTATTTTGCGAAGCTGTTTCCTGTTCCCACGTTCGGTCTCTTGGCAGACCCCACACATTGTCCCTTACTAGACAAACCTAATCACTTTTGCAGTAATGAATTTTTATCACTACATGCCTCCCTACTTGGGTCATATCAACTTATATACTTGTGGATCGAGTCGGCAAATATCGCCTATACTGGTCCAAAGTTGACAGCTGTCTTCCATGTTGTTATTTTCACAGTGTTTTGTAAATTATTTTTTTAGATGTTGAGAAAAAACATATAGATTTATCTCGTTGTGAATTCACAGCGGAGAAAAGCCATACGAATGCAAAGTTTGCAATAAAAAGCTTACCATATCAGGATATTTATTTAATTTTGCATTCGTTAGCATTACCTACAGTTGCTATTTTTTACAATATTCTTTACATTATAGTCCAAATCAAACTGTAAAGAGCTAGGTAAATAAATATTGGTATTCAAACAAAGTTTGCTAAACATCAATTGACATTACTACAATAATCTATAATTAATTAAGCGAGGCAACTGTCAACGTTGGGCCAGTAGTGTAGCCATCTGTACAAATATACTTGCCAAATATTGCTGCTTGCCAATGATGGACCAGAGCCCCTATTTGGCCAGCCTGGACCAGCATGGCCCATAGTGTAGCCGTGGTTTTAAAGTTAGGGTCTAGCTTATGAAGCGTATTTGTATGAAAACTTGTCATTTTTAATGTGTTTGTGAAAATTTCGCATATTATATCATTTTTATTCATTGTTGGAGCTCAATATTTAGACTATAAAACAGTTTTTCTGGATGACGGCTTGTGTTATATAGCTTCCCCTACTTAGAATTTCAGAATATATTTTTTTTTGAAATCATGCATTGTTATAGCTAAATGGTATGGTTTCTAACTATTCCAAATAGAACAACGCATGAAGAACATCGCTTCAGGTGGATGGTCCAGTAGTTATCGTCCCTGCATGAGACAGCAAGGAATGCTGGTTCGGGTCCGACAAAGGCATAAGTTTATCAACATGTAGAATATTTTCTCGATGAAAATGGGTCAAAATTTGAATTTGACGACGTTTTATAAAGTACAATATTATAACGAGTGCTGTTCTAAAAAATAGGTGCTATAAGATATTCTCTGATTTTAATTTTATGCTATTTTTTACAGAGACGACTTTTTCTGATAACTTATAAACTGTCCAAATTAGAAATGGTGCATTATATGACAATTTAAAGAATGGTATATCTAGGGTGCTCCTGTTTTTTACAATTTTCCTTTTTTAAGAATTTTCCATCAATTTTTAGGGGTCGCTACCACTTTAAGAAAATTTGATAAGTAGGTATATTTATAAAAAAACGTGCTTCAATTCATACAGCAAGCAACTTTAAGATAAAAAATATTGATAATAAGTATATTTACGAGAAAAACGGTGAGAGAAATTAACAGTTTCAAATCCGTTTTAAAATTATCAAAAAAAAGTTGTTCCATTTTTAACATAGTAGAACTGAAAAACAGGGTGTCCCGTTAACATTTGGAAAATCAAATATTATCAAACACCCTAATATAAATGTACTTAAAAAAAATTCAAAATAAAATGAATATTCGAACATGAGTTATAGGTAGGTATTCAAAATTTTCAAACATTCAAAGGAAGGATACATTTCCAAACTATAAGATTAAATAATATTATGTTTTTTTTTTGGATAATACCTAGGCTTTTATCAAAAAGGTGTAACTACCTGGTTAATTTTATACCAAACTATTCAAATAAACGAAAATACTTCAAACATCGTGGGTTTAAAAGTTTATACGTTTCAGTTGTGTGTACATTGTGTTAAGGTAGACATTTTATTTCAGACGATCCCACAAAGCCTTGCATTAATATTTTACCTCGAGTATTTTGTGCAAAAAAAGCGGTTTTGACCAACGAATTTCGAAACAAACCCTAAACTGAGTATGAGAAGGTTGAATTATTCATAAATCACTAACTAAAGATAAAACAACAACAAAAAAGTTTTTTTTTTTTACATTTCTGAAACGGAATATATTCAGAAATCCACCCAAACTTCACGGTTCATGTATCAAACATTACAAAATATGATAATTATAGGTAGGAACAACCGTTTTCGTTTAAGTATTTTTTTTTTGAGAAAAGTAAGTACAACATTCAACACTATATAGGTATAAATAAATAGTCTATACAAAATAGGCTTTCTGACTTTCAGAACAAGAACATATTTTTAAACTAGACAATGTGTGTTATTTAGACACATGATCAAACAAAATTTATCGATACATATTTTTGTTTTTCACAAATTTCTTACAAAATTTCTACTATTTTTAACTAGTTATCCTTTGATATCGTAACTTTTGTTTATTTATTTTGGATATTATTTAGACTTAATTTTAATAAAATATGTCCTTTAGTTGAAGAGAAAATGAATAAAAACAAATTATTTGTGTGAATATTTCAATTTCGTAAACTGAAGTGTCCCTTTAGTTTTTAAAAGAAGAAGGAGATCTTTTCGAAAAAAAATCTCATTTTCATGGTTGCATTCGTACAATTCTTTAGGATCAATCGTCAAGAAAATACTTGTATTGAACAAAAAAAAGGTCAATTTTATATTTGAATAGCCTAGAATACTGACTAAGGCCCAAAATTACAATACAGGCTTAAGGTCCACCTTATCGGTGAGGCGCACACTAAGTTTCGCTTAACAAAATTATGCAAATTACAATGTCTCCTTAGCACGAAGTTGGGGCTTATCCTACTCGTTAAGTTAAGGGATACCCTAGAGCCTTGGTCGTCATCTGCGGCCCAAGGGCCGCATGCGGCCCGTTGCCCATTTTTGTGCGGCCCGCGACGCGGCGAGCGATTTCAAAATCCAAATCTTGCCAAAATCGACAAGGTTAATAACCAGATAACGAGGATCGGAAACACAGAAAGACCTAAAATTCATTATATTAAAAAATAAGGTTACACGAATAACGTTTGTATTTCTAATAAAAACCTTTAATATAACGTAGGCAGGTATCACTATTTTTTTTCAATTTACATACGAGGAGAGTTCAAAGTATTCTCGGTATGCGTGAAAGAAATGACAGAAATATGGAAGGAAAGGCCAGAAAAATCTAAAATAATTTTACTATTACTACATACCTATATATGAAGTCTTTTTCAACCCCAATGCGCTTTATGAAGCGCCAATTACTTTCTTTACTTTTCGCCAGCCTTCAAAAATATTTTTTATCTTTCTCTAAATAATAATGGTTTTTGGCCACCTTAAAGATTTTCGACTGGTTTCATGACATTGAACTACTTCGGAAGGATTTCTTTACGCGCTGTATTGTCTCACGTCTCTCTCTGCATCATGACAAAATCAGTTTTCGTTCCCAGTAAGAATACGAACAAAAAAACTTCTAGAATTTTTACCCCAGAGCTCCAAACTCTCCATAGAAAATTCAATTCGCGTTTGTTACTGCGGTAGTGTGAGGATTTGTGGTGGTACCCATCTTTCACCAGATTTTCATGCGTTCCACAAAGTCATGAACTATTGAGTCTTTTGATAACCACGGATAGCTTGATGATTTCTGCTTACGAATTAATTTTTATGTTTTGGAAAAATTAACTATTTTTTAACTGTTTTTTATTTATATATTTATTTCTTTGGTTACCGGTTTCGGCTACCAGCCATCATTCGGTAACCAAAGAAATAAATATATAAATAAAAAACAGTTAAAAAATAGTTAATTTTTCCAAAACATAAAAATGTTAGGAAACTGTTTTATCGTAAGCCCAAAAAATATAGAAAAAATTACGAATTAATATTTATTGAATCATATTCGAGTACAATATTCTCGACTTTTGGTACATTTTTTATAAAACAGGACCACCTGATTGAAGGTCACCTTCAGTTCATTTTTAACGTTTTAATTTTCTCTCTCTCTGGATTGAAATCCCTAATATAAGTTCATTAATGCGTCAACGACGGTAATTACAAACGAGAGCATTGATTTTGTTAACGTTTTTCGTAACTTTCTTGATGTTGAGAGGTGTGGTAACGGGATGGGTCTTGGATTGACTTTTCTCCATTTTTCAAAATTAAAACCATATTTTTATTTAGGGCAAAGCAAAGTATTTTTCAGTTTCCACGTCCAAAGCAATTTCACAGCCAGGCATCACGTTTTTCGCGGAAATGAAAATAGTGGTTCCACTAAAAAAACTTCACGGACAAACCGATGTACTCAAAGCAACAAAATATTGTGCACAAGCTCACAATACATGTCTGCAATGGGCACCGGATTGAACAGTAGGTTTCCCCAATCCCTTCCAAGGGCAATTCCTTGCCCGTTTTTGTGTACCCGTACCTAATTTATAAGTATGCGGCCCATGTGCGAATTTTTAAGGAGGGGGGGGGGATATGTTTTCACACTTTCTTTATGGTACTTAACTCAAAGTTATTTAAAAGTTTACTGTAAAAGCAACATAATTTGTTTATTTTCAATCTACCCAGTTGGGGGGGGGGGGCATGATGCGGCCCGCGGTGAGAGCTCATATTGTCCAATGCGGCCCTTGAACAGAAAAGTGTGACGACCGCTGCCCTAGAGTGTCCTCAACAGCGTAAAGCTCGCTTAACTCAGTTATTTTTTTTCTCGCTAGGAGGCGCCACAGTATACGGACAAACTGACATTTAAAATGTCATTATATAGCCGCGCAATAATTACGCTTTTTGAAGATGAAATGTCTAATCAATTATGATTCATTACGCTTATTTGTTCGCTGTTGCTTATGTTGTTTCACAAGCGATTCTATTTGGATTTGTTCGTGACCCTTTCTTTGATTATTTGACCACCACATTGACTTATATACACTGTTCGCTCTGTTTGATAATAATTACAAGATCGTTTTGCTTTAACCTAGTTGAATATAATATGATATATGGTTATGTTTATTATTGAACACTTCTTTCACTTTCCGTAGCTGTATCTTAATTAAGTTAAATAATCGAAGCAAGGGTCGTAACACATAAATACCAAGTCAGAATCCAAGAGCGAGGATCCATAAAACCAAAACAACAACACAAACAATGACGCGCGTCCCGGTGAACATGACAGATGTGGAGCGTAATGCATAGATAAAACCACGATAAAAGACAAGTAGGACTACCAACATAACCAGATATACGGCTTAGCCAAGCCGCAGTCCATCGTCGCAATATTTAAAAAGGGGGACCCCCTTGAATGCGGAAACTACCGTGGAATTACTCTACTGAGTGTTCCCGGTAAGGTATTATCTCAGATATTACTACACCGCATTCGGGGGCCTGTCATGGCTGTCCTGAGAGAGCAACAATGCGGCTTTGTACCTGGAAGGTCCTGCACGGATCCAATTTTCTGTGCCAGGTGCATCTTTCAGCAGTGCAAGGAGTTTAACTCTCCAGTCGCTTGTTGCTTTATAGATTTTGAAAAGGCCTTCGACAGCCCACATAGACCATCAATATGGAAAATACTTGCTCTGTATGGTATACCTCCGAAAATAGTTAAAATGGTGCAGTCCCTGTATGAAGACTCTGAGTGTAGCGTGAAAACGCCAGGTGGTCCTACTGAAGCTTTTAGGATCACCACGGGAGTCAGACAGGGCTGCGTACTAGCTCCCTTTATATTTATAATAGTTATGGATTTCCTGTTGAGAAAGTCCATGCAAGGAGCAAGAGGTATACCGATAACACAGAGAGATGGTCTAATGGGCGAACTGTGCGATCTGGAGTACGCGGACGACCTAGCGTTGTTCAGTACGACAGTGGAGGAATTACAGCGCAGTGTTTCAAGACTCTGCAACGAAACAGCACGCCTCGGCCTTCGAGTCAATGCCAGTAAGACGGAGCTCATGGCGAATAATGCCTGCCCCGATAAACAGCAACCGATAACCATCGATGGTCACCAGGTCTCCCGGGTGGATAAATTTAAGTACCTGGGAGCAACCATTACCACCGCTGGTGACCTCGGGGCTGAGCTCCCGATTCGTATCGGTATGGCAAGTGGCGCCTTCAACAACATGACCAAGATATGGAAAGCGTCGGCGTTTAGCGTCGAGACGAAATGTAAACTGTTTGATGCGTGTGTGTTGCCCATTCTCCTTTATGGGTGTGAGTCCTGGCACCTGACTCTGGCCCAGGCACAAAAAGTCTCAGCCTTTGAGATGAAGTGCCTAAGGAGAATTCTGGGCGTAAGATGGTACCACCGCATCACGAACGACGCTATACGCCGGCGCACCCAGCGTGAGCCCATCACCTCCACCATTGTGGGGAGGAGATGGACTTGGCTGGGACATGTGTTAAGGATGCCGAATGACAGTTGGCCGAGGAGAGCGCTGTTCTTCCTCCCATCAGGGTCCCGAAGACGAGGAAGACCCTCTCACACTGTGTTCCGCTCCTTCGAAGCAGAGCTGAGGGACATGGACATGGTGTGGGAGGAGGTCATCACCGTTGCGCAAGATCGAGCGCAATGGAGAGCTCTTGTTGCCTCCCTATGCCCCTAAGTGGGGTCTAAAGGGAGTTTGGATTTGGATTGGATTCTCGTGTGATTGTAAGCTCCACTTAACTTGTAAGCTTCCTCAATAAAGCTCCAGGATAAGCTACAAATTGTAATTTTGGCCCTAACTGATCGACTAACGGCGCCTACCCTAAGCGAGCAATGATCGCAGACCACGCATACACACACCAATGTAATGGTGCGTGAGATCTTTTTTTATTTATACAGACACATATTCCCCACACAAGTACCACGTCTGTTAGTTTTTGTCAGTTTTGTGTAGCCTTTAGAAGCAAAACCATCCCCCTTGTGGATGGATGAGCCAAAAAGAGCTTTGGATACGCATCCCTTTTTTAATGGATGAATGCACATTACTCAAGTACCGTTAACTAGTGGAAATTTCATACTGGTGTATTAACATTTTTTCAAGCGTCTGAAAAAGTAGGTAAAACATAAATATTGTCGTATTTTGACCTAAGGTTAGTTTCAGCCGCCTTTTTACCTTACATTGTATGTATTCTTCATCATTTTATTAAAATAATACATAGCTGAAATATCTATTTATTTATTTGAGACACCAACAGAACTCTATTAGATCATAGCAGTTTTGTCGACCTACCTCAAGCAACTGAGTAAACAATTTTCTTTTGATCTTAGTCATCATCGTTTTTCTACATTACTGAGGGTCGTGACCCGCCGCAATATCTCTCCGCCGTAATAACTCTACGATTGATGGTCCTCCACCTCTCCCTACACATCACCGTCCATAACTGTTGTGTCCACAGCAGTCCAGATTTGGGATGTCCATCTAGTAGGTACTCTTCCTTTTCCATTAGATCCTTTAACACCACCAAGGAATACCAATGTTTCCAGACTGTCTTCATGTCATCTCGAAATGTGTCCGAAGAACTGGAGGATCCGCTTTAAACACAAGTAGCAAAGTCTGTCCGCAATCATCCAATCTCTAAGAATTGAGACGTTAGTTCTTATCCAAAGATAAATCTGGTAAAATATTCAATATTATTTATGCTTTGTTTAACTACGAGTATGCAATATCGCGTATTGTTATTACAGTACATACATACATACATTCTCCCTTTAAGGCCCCCCGCACACCGCAGGCCAGCCCGGAGAAGACAAATCCGCAGCAAACCAACCCTCTAGTTCGATCGAAGCAATCAAACCAAAAAGCCGGCCCCACACAAATCAAGCCCGCCGCAGATCCCCCCCAAACCAACCCGCAATGCAGGGGGCCTAAACCCCACTTTGGGGCATAGGGAGGCACCAAGAGCTCTCCATTGCGCTCGAAGGCGTCCGAGGCCTTTTCTGACCGGTTGAGGTTTAAGGACGTGAGGTGGTCAACCTCATACGGTCCCGATCTGATTTTTCGATTTCCTGCCTCTTACAGGATGCTCGAAAAACCAGCAAAAAGAGCAGAGGTGCTATTCTTAGCCGGCAACCTCACGGCAATATTATTATATAGCAGATTATTAATTGAGATAACACACTTACTTGTGACCGCTGAAAGAAGGCTTTCAACGAATTCCTTCTATAATTAACGTTAGCAACCATTTTGATAATTTCAAAACTCAAATCAATTGAAAACTAAACGTTATAGTTAAAATTGTTACGAGAAGGCAAACACAATTACAGTAGGTACAACATGATAATATCAACGGATAAAACAAAAAGCCTCACATTATCAAGAAATCCTGTGAGATGCAAACTGGTTGTTGTATATATAAGACTTGTGTACGACCCATAGCCAGCTACGGAATAGAGGCCAGAGCAGACATTGCTAGAACAAAGTCCCGACTGAGAAGATACGAAATGAAAACACAAGATGTATTACCGGAAACACACTGCGTGATAGCATAAGAAATAACACCATCCGCAGCATGTTCAACACGGAGGACATCGTCAAATGGGGAAGGCAACGAAGGCGACACTGGAACGACCATGTAAATAAAATGTCAGATGACAGAACTCCACGTTTCGCCCTTCAAGGGAAACCCTGAAGGAAGAAGACCCCCGAGAAGAACACCAAAGCGATGGAGAGATAGTTGGCAGTCGACCTCCCAAGAGGCTGAAACGGCGACACAAACAGATCCGCAGGATCTATGAAGAGAAGAAGAAGTTATTACAGTATGCAATATTACGTCAAACTACGTTGATATGTTTCAGACTCTGAAGACAGACGCCACTCTGACGTTTCTATTGACATCCTCTATGTTTGTGTTTCATATTAGTACATAATGGATCCGATCTACCTTCGTCACATGTTGTGCTACTGTGAGTAGTTGAAATTTTGGATGTACCATGACTTGTGTATATCTGTCAGTATGCGCCGGAAATCTGTTATAGTGAAATTGTGAATGACATTTTCAACCCGGCTTTCGTTGCAATGTCAGCCAGTGATTTCAATCTTGATTTCCGTTATTCGGATGTTTATGTAAAACTATTTTTAGCAAAAAAATGACATGTGGATGGTAAATTTAGCTGCATTATGTTTTGCCTTCTAGTAACAATTTTAACTATAACGTTTAGTTTTCAATTGATGTGAGTTTTGAAATCATCAAAATGGTTGCTAACGTTAATTATAGAAGGAATTCGTTGAAAGCCTTCTTTCAGCGGTCACAAGTAAGTGTGTTATCTAAATCAATAATTTACTCTAATATTAGGAATTAAGGAATTTTGTTGCTGTTCAAATTATTTTCCAATCGTGCGTTTCTTCAAGCACTCGCACGATTATCAAAAATTATAAAATTTACTTGTAGACAGTTTGTAAACATAGGAAACGGTCATTTAAAACCTTGGACGATTTGCAAAAGGCAAACAGTAACGCCAATGTCATTTTCATTAGTTATATTCTACTAACATGTTTATACTTGATTTGTTCACATAAATTTTTGTGATCTCTGCATAAGATTTCATTTGAATACTGTAATGCCGGCTGATGAAAGAAAAATCGAAAATAATTAAATAAATAAATAAATGATACCAACTTTCAAACGAATACAATTTTTCTTATGATAATAGTGACAAAATATTGCTAAAATACAAAATTAAACTACGTTTACTCGTGTTGATATGGATGACATGACGCTATAATAACTTTATATCGCCATAAAACATTCTTTAATGATCAAGACATTACTGGAATAACCGGAACCAACATCATACAACGTCGTATTTATATTTATCAGAGAGTTTTATTCACAGAAAATCAGAAATAGTGTTGTATAGGGATTTATTTGAGCCATACAAGTGAAAAGTTTGCACTCAATAGTCTTTTTTTTTTCAATTTGATATGACTTTTATATATACCTATACCGAGAATACCTGGAGGAGCTGTTGGTGGACGTGCGATACCAGTCATATGTGGATCTTAAAAGAGCCGCACAAGACAGGGAAGAATTGAGGGAATTGCTGCAAACCAATCTTAGGATTGAAACCAGAGAAGAAGATACCAATCCCTATTCTCTAAAAACCTATCCCATAATCGAATGTCGAATGATCGAAAATGTGTTGTAAATGTAAATAACTGAAAATGAAAATGACTGAAAATCGTTTGTATTTGACAAATAATTACACAATAATTATTTTAAATGAGGTACCTATTTGGATTTTATCCCCTTTTTTATTCCCTTGTTTCAACAGTTAGGTCGAAAGTGTACTAACTTTGAATGACACAAACTATGAATTGCCTTTAATGAAAAGTTTTTTTTTTATTTCTTTTGTGTTATTGTTAATAAAGTATCTCATCAACAAAAATCTTTAGAAACGATCGTATTATTTTTTTTATTTAGTAATAAAATATAATTGTGTGGACTTAAATGTGGGCGAATATATAAAATGTTTACGAGCACAGAGATTCCGGTTTATTTGGACGGAAAGTTATCAAGATTTTTACCTTTTTCACAAGTGCCATCAAAAGTTTCCCGGGCCCCGTCCGAGTGTGAGAACTCGTTATGATGGCCTCGTAAAATGGAGAGGTCCTCCCGTTCCTTATAATTTCCCGAAATAACAATGTCCCAAGGTAACGGTCGACACCGCACTAGATATACGAGTACATTTTATAATATCAACTAGTAGCAACAAAGCTTGTTGAAAAAACACAATAAAAATACGAATACAGTAGAACCTCTCAACAGGAACAATTCGCAAAGCGAGCTATAAAAATACCTTGTCACAAATTATGCTTGCTATAAGGGTCTCTACTGTATTCAAGTTTTACACATAACATGTTATACTAAAGGATTAGACAAAGAAAACTAACCCTCACTCACTTTTTAATCAGAAATACATCAGTTGTATTTTCCAACTACTATTACAAAAAGTACCAACTACTTTTCTTCACACCTGGCCTTTTTAAGAACAGGAAAACATAATAAATTCTTTCCATACCAAATTTCACTATTATTTTTCTCCATCCACTAACGTCTTTTTTGGTTCTGCCATTTGCTCACAGTTTCGCCGACCATAAATGCTCCCAGGTATAACATAAAAATATGGAGCTTTTCACACCCTATCCAGAGCACCGGAAAAGAAGTCGTTTACGACACGCAACAAGTGGAAACAGGCTTTAAATACAATAAAAACACACAACTCAAAAATAGTTTGAACTGGGTGGAAATAGACATACCCTGAGGGTTTTCAGATAAATTATTTTGTATCATATTCCAATTATTTTTTTTTCTTCTCAAAAAAATCAATACAATATGCCAATTATTATTTAATCAGTTAAAATTTATTTTAATAAAATAAATAATATTGTTATACCTGTGTGTTTTTATGCCGTTTTCCCCAAGGCTTCCATGCACGTGTTCATCTTTATTACATAATTTGTACCTCTGTAACGCTCTCGGAAACAATTAGATGAAAATTATTCAAAACACAATTGTTCGAATTCTCAATTATTCGAATGGTTATTTTTCGAATATGAGAGAATCATTTGGACTTCTTTGGTAATAAATTTAAAAAAAGCCAAGATAATTAATATAAAAATGGCCAAACTTTACCGGCTAGTTTTCGAGCAAACGTTAAAACAAGCGATGTTTTTCGTCACTTTCTTACGGGTGATATCTACCAAGGGTGTACCCAGTCTCTGATATAATTTCAAGCAGTGTCTATCCTACTTATAATGGTTTTGAAACTAAATAATGGAATTGTAGTGCAGAGTTTGTAACTGACTTTACAACCGAAGCTGTAGTAGATACTCGTATGTAAAGTTTAACTTTACTACTTATGTAGGTACTAGGTATGTCAGTTTATAATCATAGTGAACGGGTTCATCAACAATGGTGATAAGTGGTTTGCAAACTTTAATGCTCATACACCAAATAAAGCTTTATTACTTTGCAAAAATGCTCGATTTTATATCGGCAATAAATAACTACTGGTTTACGCAATAGACTATACTACAAGAAACACATATAGGTATAGTCTTTTCGAAATCTGAATAAGAATCACCTTTGCATTTGCGCGATTAGATATTAACGTATATACAAGGAAGCATCCTTAACAGCTGGAAAAATGCTGAGGTGGTGATTCTATACAAAAAGGGAGACCCAGAAAACTTAGAAAGCTATAGACCTATTAGTCTACTATCTCATTTATATGAACTGCTCACAAAAATTATAACTAACCGCCTAAAGCCTAAACTTGATTTCCATCAACCAGTAGAACAAGCTGGCTTCAAAAAAGGTTTTAGTACTACCGATCATATCCAAACCCTTAGAATACTCATCGTAAAAATAACAGAATACAATACATCTAGCATTTATTGACAATGGGGTATAATAATTGAAGCACTGAATGACGCAAGAGTCGACTCACGATATACTAAGTCGATCAAATATAATATTATATGACTATGCCACAATGCATGTGAAAATCGATGATGATACCAAAACAGAAAAAATAAAAATCAACGGAGGCGTCAAACAGGGAGACACCATCTCTCCCAAGCTGTTCACTTTGGTCTTAGATAACATATTTTATACATCACATTGCGCATAAACTGTATATGGATTTTAATCTTCGTTGATCCTTACAGATGTAATTATAGCAATGTTGGATACAAACTACTCCATTTCGAATATTAATTTATAAAATATTTCAAATATATTTAGAGTTTTTATTAATTTATAAAACAACAGGATTTTTAACGAAGGTAACATTTTAGTTATGGTGATGTGAGGGATTTATTTATAGTATGTTATTATTCAAAATATTGTTAAGTCATTATTTGAAAGTTTGGAAACGCGATGGTAAAGAGTTGCTTATTTGTTTATGGCGGATTAGATAGTTGGGTATTTTTACGCACTGTATGTATGTCCAGGAAACCATTAAAATTTTTATTGTTTACAACGATTAGTATAGAAGGCAAATTCTCCAGTTTTGAGATGAATGCTTTGATTTTTTTTTGACTTCAGTTCAATATCAGTTCTCGTTCAGAAAACATCTCTCCGCCTATAGTTTATCGCAATTTTGTTTCCTTGTTAATCAATTTATAATTATTTCCGTCGCGTTTTATAGTTTCTGTAGTAATTTGGAAGTGTCTGACGATTGAGCTATGGTGTGTCACATATTTAGAGTTTTTCTGTTTAGAGTCCCGCGTTTGTCAATAATTAAACCTTCCGTTTAATTATGGTTTATTATTTATTGAAGATGTCCCGATCCGGCGGGTGGCGAGGTTCGAGGTGGAGAGGGCAAGTGATGCACCATACCTCATATGTGTGAATGTGACGTGTTTATTTTCTTTTTGTGCATTGTGCTAAATATTTGAAGGTATGCGGAATTTCGGGTGAGTCGACATATTTTTATTAGAGTGTTTTTGTTTCGTCGCTGGCAGCTACCCCCAGGACGATGATAGGGCACAGAGATATATTTTTATGTTGTATTTTATTTGTTGCTTGGTTGCCCCCCGCCAAGCATGCTTATGAGCAAGTTGCTCGATGTGGTTTTAGATGAGAGATATATGGCCGACGCGATACGGCATATTTATGAATATTTGTGATCTCTGTGTGCCAATGGATTTATTGTATTGCAGCATGTACCTACCTGTATTGTTTTCACACGTCACCTGTCAAACACACGTCGCGAATTGTTATCTGTCATTCGCGGGTTACCCCCATTTTCCGATACCAGTGGTGTGACCTATCTTTAATGTTTATTTTTGAATCCGGTTAGGAATTTCATATATAGAACCTTCTAGTAAGCTTAGTGTAGAATTTTCATTTGTAAAAGTAGGTACATTGGTGTGTTTGTTCCCCGTGAGAGTAATTTTATTCAGTCGAGCTATGAATGAGTTTACTAAAAGTTCGCGTCTGTCCGCGCACAGATAGAGTTTGTATTTTAGTTTTCGCCGCCGTGATAAACGTAATGTTATAAAACCGGTATGTGTAGGAGGGCTGTTGGCGCAAGCTGAAGACCTTCCCCACATGACTGTCTATGAGAATGGGCTGTTGCTGATTTGGACGCTTTTCAGCTCAGTTCATGAGGTTCACTGGCGAAAAGGTCGCGCGCTAAGACCGAAGCAGTTGAGCGATTTGGAATTCCAATGAGGAAGGATTTGCGGTTTAATGACAGCCCGTACGTAATTCGACTAGAGGGTTGAATTGTTCATCTATAAAGTAATTGAACGTTTATTTTGATATTGAGATAGATAATCATTAAATACACGCGAGATAGTCAGTAAAATTGTTAATGGGCAGGATCGTTGTTTGACTGTAGTTAGCCGAGGCATATTTTTCGCGAAGTTAAATCCTGTCCTATTTAGAGTCTCTGCTGGAAGTAGGTTTAGGTATTTAGAGTCAAGAGTCAGATAGTTAAAAGATAGCTTCCAGCCCCTGTAGTCTGTACACCATCAGGAACCTTTTTCGTTTGTCTATATACACTATATCTTTTTGGTACCTGTTCGAGGCGTGAGGTCGCATCGAATTGGGCCAGTCTCGGACCTTCGGAGTTTTATTTTTGCCTGAATTTTGGCAAGAAGGTTCGTTTGACATGGAAGGCCCTCTTTCGGTGACTAATTCCTCCCATGGACCTCGATCATGCTTATCAATGGATATATCTAAGTTTTGAAAGTAAAACAACTTTTGATTATACATAAATCAAAACGGGTATTGGCTAGTACTACATAAAAGCTTTTTTCGTTTTATGTAAGTTTTTCTTTGTCTTTTCTAAAAATATAACAACTTACTCTAATATATTAAGGAAAAGTGACAAAACAGTACGTAAATTATCCTAAAATATAGAAAAATCTTTTAGTTCATTACTTCGAATACCAAGAGATTACCTACAAACTCGCTTACCTTTAGGCGGTTAGTTATAAATATATGCCCACAAGGGATTTCCCTTTCAGGCTATTTGGTCTAGATGTAAGGAAACGTGAGACGCTGAAATCATCATATTATGTAGGTAATTGTTGTTTCCCAACTATCAAACCTAAACCTTAACGTTATCTGCATACATTATCAGAATACCAACTGAGTCTTTATATAATTACTAGCTTTCCCAACATACGTTGTCCTGTGATCTAACTATGAATATCAAATCCGAATTTAAAAGAATGACTTTTAACCAATGTCTTTTCGACCGATGCATCTGTTTTATGCCACATATTTTCCAGCCGAATTCTGACAATCGCACCAACTATCAAACAACTGACATTTTGTGTCAAACGACAATTTGATTTCAAAATTTGATTTATTCACACTATTGTTTCAATTTATAAAAAATGCACTTCCATGCTAAATTAGAAAAAAACTTGAAAAAAAAATCGATCAAAAATCTGCGTGTCAATATTTTTATTGTCAACGGTTTTCATTGGGGCTAGTACCTACCAACGAGTTTAATCGAAATCTAATTGCACGCTAATAAGCGCTTATTAGTGTGCAAATAGTGTTTGTAAATCAAACGATCGAATCATTCGATCATTTTTATATGGAAATTTTTCGATGATCGTTTCGATATTCGATCATCGAAAACTCACACAAGTGGTACAGGTAAATAAGATTTTTTCACAGATGGCGTTGTTGTAATTTATTTTAATGTTATATTATTGTTGTCCATTTTCTGTGTTTTGTTAGTTATTCTGTTATCCGGAGCGGGGAATTATCCAATAATCCAAAACATTATAAAAATCGGTTCTGCCGATCTCGACTTATAAGTGATCGAACTAACCCGTCTTTCTTTTATATCTTTAGATTATTCCAACTCTTCAATGTACAGTAATGGTTAAGGGATTCAAAGAATCCAAAGAGAATAAATCACGTAATGTCTTAAGTTGTACCCCATATAGTTGACCCTAATAACAGTAATTATAAACCTTCTCGAAATTGAACTGTCGGGCCCTTTAGTTTATTGACAGTATTGCAATATAATTTTTATCTTTGTTAACTGAAGCGTAAAACATTGTGGGTGGTTAATTGGTTGGTGTACTTTAAATGAATAAAATACAATTCAAACAGTGTGTTATATTGCATATTGTTTTTTTACAATATTCTCTCGTTATCAGGGTGGTTTTCAAATAAAAAATTTAGGGAGTAGTGCCCGAACTATTGTGACAATATATAATCTATATATTAATACGTGAAGGAAAAACTTGGTGACTATTTTTACGCAAATTGCGCGGATGGAGGAGTATGAAATTTCTCACACTTATAGTTTACATAGAGGGAGTGGCGCACGCAAATATTTTTTTTAAATTACGCATAAAAAAATAGATTAAATCAATAAAAAAAAACATTACGAACACTACTGTGATGTAGATGTATTTGATACTCTCACACACTTCCACATACTACTTATAAAGAACATCAACTTAATTTATTGGTCCGCACTTATTGTTATCATACCTGTTTTAATATTTATGTATTGTTAATGACTATCTGTTTACCTAAATAAATAAATAAATAGAAATGTAAATGAAAAGTGCCTTATAATGGGCGCAGAAAGCTTTTTGGCGTTATTTTCAAATGGAAGGTGGAGAGCGAAATGGCGGGATATTCTAACATGAATTAGGTATGACCCAAATTGGGTATGAGAATTTAAATAATTTATGGTCGAATTTCGAGCACTGGTCGACCACTTGTATTGTTAATAATTATATGGCCGTTCTGTTTTTTTCGCTGTTCTATCCTTTCAGTTCTATTTTTATTCTCTACTAGCTTTCCCGACAGACGTTGTTCTGTGTTCCTATCTATGAATATTGAATTCGAATTTGTATGGTGATGAATTAATTATCATTTGACCAATGTAATTCCGACCGATAGGTCTGTTTTAAACCATGTATATTCCATCCGCATTCTGTCAATCGCACTAATTGACAATTTCTGTCAAAATTTCAAAATTGGAATAAAAATTATAAGGTAAAAAGTACTAATAAGGTTGTACAAACAGTTTTCTTTAATTTTATAATTTTAGATGCATTTTTCTTAATTTATTTTCTTCTAAAAAGACATTCTCCTGATAAAAGCCTACACGACAAAAAAGAATTAGAAAAATCGAAATCGGTCCAGCAGTTTAGGCGTGATGCGATGACATCGGGAAATAGCTCTCTATTTTTATATATAAGACTAGAGGTCCTCCCCAGCTTCGCACGGGTAGATAGATACTTAAAAATAATTTAGTTTTCAGACAGATCCCTAACTTTTTCAAAATATTTTATAGCATAAATATGTTAATCTGGAATAATTGCATGGCAATGTATCGTGTCACGTCACTTTACCACCGTGACTACTTTGCGCGGTATTTCTACTAAACTTGACACGACTCCCCTCAGCCCTCCCCGGCTCCCATACGCACTCTGCATCGGATAAGTTGAGATGATAAGAGACTATGCTTTTTTTTCCAATACTCACATTTTTAAACTCGTGATAACTTTCGAATGGAATGTCCGAATTGAATAATTCAAAAAGTTATACAAACATATTGAAGCAGACTTGAATATGAACTAATTTATTTTAATAAGGAGTAATACCAAGATACCAATAAAGAGCTTTTTCTAAAGGTGACATTTTATTGGGTTTTTTTAAATAAAAAAACACTTATTGTGGCATAACTATAATAGTTAGACATATGCTGTCGCGATACTTTTTGTAAATAATGATGTCTTCTACAAAATTGTAGAACATTGTTTTATTCTATCATCATTAGTTTTCACAGCGTTCGCGATAAAAAGAATATTTTAGGTAAATTTTTTACACCTTGGGTTACATTATTGAAGTTTTCGTAGGTTACCCACTTTTTTTTGGAAATTAAATATAGCCTATGTTCACCGCCGATATTGTAGCTTCCCAAAAGTGAAAGAATTTTTCAAATCGGTTCAGTAGTTTTGGAGCCTATTCGAAGCAAACAAACAAACAAACAAACAAACAAACAAACAAACAAACAAACAAACAAAAAATCAAATCTTTCCTCTTTATATATTAGTATAGATAAGTTACTACCTACTTACTTTTTTTTTTTTTTTTTTTTCTTTATTATGGCAATCACCCTCGATATAACGAGAGTATCTCGTGCCATTGACAAGTTGATTAATTTTAACAAAATACATTTAACAATAAGAACAAGAAAACAATTATAGGTTATTAAAATAAAGAACAAAGCACAAACAAAAAATACAGAAAAAACACAACTTAAATGCTTAGTACAAAAAATGTACAAAAAAACAACATGAAAAAAAAAAGTGTGATTACTAACAATCTGATAATACAAGATGCGAACATGTGGAACTAAATTACACAAGATATACTGTTCAAAGTAAGAAAACAAATACACGAATGATTATACATCCATAATACAATGATTTATAGAGGGAAGATAATAATATAGTAAATTATTAACATGGCAAAGATATTTTTTTTTTAACACATATAAATGAAACAATAAACTTTAAGGCAGTAGGTACATGAGAAAATACAAGATAAATATGTACACCTAGTCTTTTGCACACGCACTCGCCATACACGAAATATATTATATTATGTAGATAGATACATTGGTAAATGAGTGTAAATATATCTCTCCATCCTATTCAGCACATAAACAAAACCTAATTAAAACAAAATTAAGAATGTACATAATAAAAAAAAAAAAAAAAAAAACAAGTCATAAATAAAATGAATAAAGTATTTTTTTTACAAAAATTCAATTAAAGCACCTTGTTAGAGTGTGTACTCGTCTAATGTGAGAAGTTAAAATAGGTAAGTATATATATCTAGCAATATTTTAAATTTTGACATCGTTATCAACAATAAATTTGGAAATAATTCTATATATTTTTGGATCATATATAGAGAGAAGTTGATTAATTGAGGTGGGCATTGTGACTTTATTCTTAATGAGAGCTAAGTAAAAATTAGGATATGATGCTCTGTTTTCGCAGGCAAAAAATATATGTTCCACCGTCTCCTCCTCCGAACCACAGTCACAGATCTCCGTGGGGGCTATCCCAATCTTATGTAAAAAGCTTTTCGTACACACATGTCCTAGTTTTATTCTGCAAATGACAGACGTACTTTGTCGAGGGAGTGATAATTGATCAAACCACGGAGTCCTGGATACTGTGGCTATCTTCCTTCTATATGCAGAAATCGAAGCATTCCAGCTCTCCTGCCATGCATGGAACATTTTTGACTTCATGATACAGAACATATCAGAGAAGGGAATTTTTTTATTTGAGTTCAAACTCTTGTTTACAGCTTCCTTTGCCAAACTATCGGCAATCTCGTTTCCAACTATCCCTGAATGACCTGGAATCCATCCAATAGCTATTTGTTTACATTGTTTCGAAAGGTTGTAGAGGTGTTCCTTAATTTCCAGAATGGTGCGATCCATCGCACAATTAAAGGACGGGCTTTTTATTTTAAGCAGGGCACTCAACGAGTCTGTCAGAATTAAATATTTTTCGGAATTGCACATGGTTATATATTTTATGGCTTCCAAAATTGCGCAACATTCCGCCGAAAAGATAGTAATTTCTTTCGGCAAGGTAATGTGCATCTTAAATCCCTCATTTTGGGCAAAAAAAGCTGCACCTGTCGCATCACTGTCCTGCTGCTTTGATCCATCTGTAAATATAAGATTATAATCATTCCAATCATCTAGAATAATTTTATTGAATTTATTAGTTACATTTGGGGTAAATTTGTAGTTGAAGAACTTTATGACTCGGGGAGTATGTGTTAAAGAATCCAAACTAACTGAGTACAGAGGAAAGATGTCTGTTTTCTCGATTCTGTGTTCCAGATTTGCCAAGGAGTTACAACTACTCACCAAGGTTGGAACAGGTTTTTTACCCCAGGAGCGTTTTTGTTTTAATACTGTCATCAAGGCTATTGATTTTATCAATTAGAGTATTTCCTTCTATGGAAATCATTTTAATCACAAATTTGTCACATAAAAATTGTCTTCTTAAGTCAAGAGGAGGAATAGAACTCTCAACCTGCATCGCTTCAACGGGTGAAGATTTCATTGCTCCCAAAATAATTCTTAAGGCTTCATATTGAATTTTGTCCAATTTTTTACTGTTGTTTTTAGACATAGGCGACATTAAGAAACTGCAATAGTCCAATTTGGATCGTACTAGGGAATAGTACATCATTTTAAGAACTTTTGGGTGAGAACCCCACCAAACTCTAGAAACGGCTCTCATGGCATTTAATCCGCCCTGGGAACCGTTGACAATTGCATCTACAGCCGTATTCCAGGAAAGTTTCCTATCAAAGTTTACTCCCAAAAATTTTAGTTCGTGAACTTGACCTAAAGGAACATTGTTTATATTAATCGTACACGGTTGAGATTTTCGTGATTTCGAGAAAAATATAACTTTGCATTTCGAAGGATTCAACGTGAGTCCCAAAGAATTCAACTTATCAGACAGAATCTTTAGATTATTGTTCATTACCAACTCAATTCTTCCAATATTTTTATCTGGGTAGTATACAAAGAAATCATCCGCATAATTAAGAATTTTAACATCGGGGCAAATGTCATCGAAAATATCATGAATGTAAGCATTAAATAGAAAGGGACTAATAACAGAGCCCTGTGGTAGTCCTCTATAAGCCCTTCTTTCATACACGACACCAGAATGACCCTCTATTAGAATTGTTCGCTCGCTCAAAACAAATATCAAAAGCTTAACAATACTATCAGGGATTTTAAGTTTTACTAATTTGTTCTTCAATATATGGATCAGAACATTATCATACGCGCCAGATATGTCCAGACTCACCCCAACAACATGCTTAGATTCGGAAAAGGCTAAATACACATCTGTTGTTAGATGTGCAATGCTCTCCATTGTAGATTTTCCCCTTCGGAAACCGAACATGAGAGAAGAGAAGCTTTTGTTTCTCTCGACCCACCAATCCAACCGTCTCTTGAGAAGGTGTTCCATAATCTTAAGTAATACACTAGAAAGAGCGATCGGCCTAAAAGTTGCATCGACGGGGTGGCTTAATAAAACTTTGGGAATGGGGATGACTAGTTGTTTCTTCCATGTATCAGGAATGACACAATCTCGAAGGCAAACATTTAAAATTTCTAGAAAATAAGTAAGAGATAATTCACTACCCAGACCGAGAAGGCTATACGGGATGCCATCCACTCCAGGAGCAGTATCCCTTACAGTGCTTATGACAGATTTCAGTTCTTCCAAAGAAAAACCCTTGGTCAGGGAAGCTTCATCTGATACGTCTCTCGGATAACTAGAGTTTGATGCATTAAGTGGTGAATAATTGTGATGAATGCTAGCGTGAGCCGCAGAACTAGTCTCCTCGAATAACGGAACGTATGGGGGTACCAACTTATCAACAAATTTAGATAGAGCTGGTTCAGGAATTGTTTTCGTTTTGGAAAATTGAAATGATCCTCGAAATTTTCGGATGTTTGCCCACACCGTACCTATTGGAGTTTGTGGAGATAAGGAATTACAAAAGGAAATCCAACCAGCTCTTTTTCTTTTTTTAAATATTTTTTTAGCCAGAGCTTGGGCGTTTTTAAGGATAAGGAAATTCTCCATATTTGCGTTACGTCTATAGTTTCTTAGAGCTTCTTTCCTCTTTTTATCATTTCATCACATTCTTCGTTCCACCAAGGTGGAGACGTAGAGTGAGGTTTGTGTTTGTGATTTCTATTTATTTTGAAATTTTCGACGTTGCGCAACATATCTGAGAATGATTTACAGCATTCATTAATATTATCTCTTGAAGGAGGCGAGAAGGACCTACAGGACTCCTCTGTGAATTTCCTGTATTGTTCCCAATCAGTATTCTTGATATTTCGAATAGCTTTTCTGCCAGGGCTGACAGGAGTGTTAATTCCTCCAGCTCCGGAAAAATTCCACTCTAACATAATTGGGAAGTGGTCGCTCCCACTAACCTCATCAAGAATCTTCCAATCGAATGAAGAAGATATATCGCTGCTGGATATTGAAAGGTCTGGGATACTTGGTTGCTGATTTGGAACTGGTATTCGAGTGGGTGATCCATCATTCAATACACATAAGTTTAAATCGTTTAGAGAGTCAACAATCTCCCTTCCCAGTCTATCTGTGCTGCTGGACCCCCACAATGGGTGATGCCCATTCATATCTCCTAAAAGAATCAATGGTTTAGTTGCATTTTCGATGACTGATTTTAGATATTTAAAAGAGTTTTGAGAAATGTTGGGAGGAATATAAACTGAAATGAATGTAACATTTTTCACTCTAACACCGACTATTTCAAAAGGACAAGAAAGTGGTTTTATACAGATAGGAGTAAAAGGTATGTTATCTCTGATAAGAATTGCCGCCCCACCGTAACCAGAAGGCCGATCATCTCTCAAGCAACAAAAACCATTCATATTAAATGCTTGATTAGGCCTCAGCCAAGTTTCTGAAAGGGCCATTAACGATATATCATATTTCGAAGTTATCCCTACAATATCCTGCTTATTGCAAGTTATACTTCTACAGTTAAATTGTAAAATTTTAATATTTTTATTGGTCATAGTATTTTTATGTTATAAGGAAAAAAATAAAAAAAAATAAAAAACAGAACATTTGTAGCAAAAGGGATATTGAATGACATAACATAATATGACAAAATACATATAAATCAAATGAAAAATAAAGTGAGTAAAGTAAGATATAAAACTGTTTGTATTGAGTCTTAATTTGTTTGGCTAAAATCTAAATCTGAAAAGTCAACGGGCAGCCTTTTGGCTGATGGAATATTTTCAAGTTGGACAGTTTTTTCTAACTGATTAGGGTTGTTTAGTTCTTGCCTGTCGGCTAATATATTATCAAGTTCTTTTCGGACACCATCATCGGAAGTTTCAGATGAGAGGAACCTCCCTGCTAACAATTGATTACAGATTTCCCTCAATAATGGCTTCATTAAGCTCATAAGTATCCATTCAGGGTCTTCTGAGTCGCGTTGGGTTGTTGCCCTAAGAGCAAACCCATCGTTCGGTTGAGGAGAGTTTCCATTTGGTGCTATTAAAATTTCGTTTATCTCTTTTAAAAGTTTGGGATTTCTGAGTATATTGTTTTCCCTTTCTACAGCTCTGGTAGATATTTGGGAAATTTTATTAAACCTATAGCTTGTTGAAGTTGAACGAGAAGGAAGCCGGAGGGCGGAAGGGGAGAGAGGAGGGGTGACTTGACTGCGAGTATTTACTTTGCGTACATTTTCTGCAGCTACAGAAGAATAAGCAGGTTTGCTCTTCGGAAATTGGATACTGGCCTCAAAAAAGGAAATGCTGTTTTCAGCCATTACTCTTTTTATATTTTTCTGACGTGCCAATTCCGGACATAATACGCTGACTGCGGTATGTTTACCACCACAGTTCACGCATAAAATCTCATCATCTGGTACAAAACATTGGTCACCTGTATGATTACCTTGGCACTTATAACATACCGCCTTTCCTTTACATTGAAGCTTAGTGTGGCCGAATTTTGAACATTTGAAACATTGAATAGTAGGTAAAACATAGGTTTCTACAGGGATCCTGTTATAGAAAATATATATGTGAGATGGTAGTTTTTGTCCCGAAAATGTAATAACTACAGAACGGGATGGCTTTTTCACAATATTACCATTTTCCGTAGTTCTATAGTCCAGTCTGCGAACTTTAATAATTTTAGTTATTTCTTGAGGGATAGTGATATGCGTCAATAATTCTTCGTCGCTGATATCGGTGGGGATACCCCTGACTACTCCCATACGGGACGTAAGAAATTTGGGAATGAATGTTCTGTAACCGTTATCCTGAAGTATGCTCTCGTCTAAAAAGTTGTTAGCAGATACATAATTTTTAAACTCTGCTGACAATTTTTGTCTCCCAATCGATTTTATTCTCAGAATATTTTGTGATGAATTAATTTTATTTTTATATAAGAACGAACCAAATTTTAGTGAGTCAATATTTTCCAATTCATCACCGACCTTCTTTTGTATGTGAACTATAAATGGCGGTAAGAAAGTGGCATCATACTTAAAAATTTCTGTGACTACGCTAGAACTATTTTCAATATTAGGTCGCTTTGGCGTCACTTCCTCTATTTTATCAATAGCCGTGCGTTTCACACTACCCCCGTCGCCAGTAGTGGGCGGAGGGGGTGGGGGCCCCCCTCCGGCGGGCGACATGTTGTGTCTACAAGCAAGCTAAGTGTAAACAACGACACACTATAAAAAATAAACAAAATAATCTAATAATTTCAAAATAAAATTTATAAACAAATATAAAAAAAATGGAACGAACTCACCGAATGCTTTGTCCCATAAAATAAACACAAAAATATTTAAATAACGAAAAAAAATGAAATTAATATTTCTTTGCGTTGAGAAACGGTGCAACGAGACGTCCGTTCGCCAGCGATGTCCGCGATCAACCACCTACTTACTTATTTATTTTATTTTTCGCTGCAATCACAAGATAATTTCTTGTACCTATATAGAACGAAATGATAAAAATTTCTTTTGTTTAATGTTGCCAGGGTTCGCAGACATTTAAAAAAATAACAATATTCATAGGCAGGCTTTTTCTGCATTTTCTAAAAAGATTATTTAATTAGGTACACTTGGACTTGGCCCTCCTTAGAGGAGGGCCAAGTCAGGAGTAAAAGAAATAGGAGAGCATGTATGCGGAATGTTATGCGTTTGGAAGAAGCGAAAGAGGTTTGTTTGGATAGGAAAGAATGGAAATCCGTACTCTCTGCCTACCCCCTTCGGGAAACGGCGTGATGGGTAGGTATATCTTTTTGTTTTTATTTATATAATTTTTACACCAAGGTTCGTTTTTCCCAACACGCACAGACAAATGTGCCCATTTTATTCATTCTAAGTAGGTACCTCCTAAAATAATGAAATCCTGGAACACTTATTTACAAATTCTCATCTAAGCACAGATCCATTGGAGTATAAAAAGCCTGGAGGGGTAAATCAGTATGATAGGTAGGTACCTACCCCATCAGTTAGTTGTATAGGGACCTATTTCGCAAAATCTCTCATTCAAATCGTGGAAAAAAATCTGGAATAAATTGCGTCTGTGAGATCTTTCGATTTATTGAGATACTTAGGTGATTTTATGTTGTTGTTACGTATACTTAAGCAGAACAATTCGTCTTCTAAAATCTAAAGGTTCGTGGAATTCATTTGGCTAATAAGACTTATTGAATCAGGTGTTTAGAGCTAATTTATTTGAAGATCTAATATGCATTACCATTAACTACGTCGAAACCTTGTTATTAAGTACAATTGTAATATTGTTAGATTAAGATTTTTTGACAAATCAATAGGTATTAAAAAGTCGGTAACAAAATATTCTATAAATGTTCTTCTTTTAATATTTTTCTTTGTAATTCTAGTTTAGAGAACTAGGCTTGAGAGAGGAACAATATTAAGAAGAGAACTAGAAAAGGCAAACAAATTATTTTGGATGACTAAGATTTTTCTACATCTTTGAATGTCAAAAGTGATCACAAGTAATTCTTGTATTTTACCAAACAAAAGTCTGTTTTGAAAAAAAAAATCAAAATTTTATAGACTTTTTTCCTGTTGTTCTCCAACTTTCATCTCCTGTGAGAAGTATTTTCTCATATGTTACATGTGTGTTTTATTACTCTTTGTCCTAAAAACTAAGGCTCAGAAACAAAGTGCGTGACGTCTTTAAATTGCTTCCAACGCATCAACGTGAAACTTGTGTCATAAGACAGGTAAACAAGAAACAATTCTGAGAATTTAAGATTCCAAACAGTTATAGCAACACAATACGCAAAATTTTAATACAAGTCAGTTTTTTAGATGTCTTTAGAAATATTACGTTTGAAATAGTATCATATTCATATAAAAATATACCGAAAAAACTGAAAATAAAACTATGATATTTTTTTATAAATAGGTTTTCTCGTTACTTTTCATTACGTTGTAAAAAATGGAGGATTTCGCTAGAGTAAATGCGACTAGATAATATATACCTACCTACTAGGTACTTACAGAAAATATTTTTAGATAAATATTTGTTTTTATAACTGGAGTACGTGTTTTTACCGACCTCTTTAATAGCCTAGTGGTATAGGCGTGGACATGATAACGAGAGGTCCCGGGTTCGATACCAATTCGGGATAGAGGTTTTAACTTGAAATTTGGGGGGTTGGCCTGATCAGATCAATTATTATTATCTTCTTGTTGTATACATAAGATTTTTTGACGTTCAACACATTTGAGAATTCTCATGATTAGGAGTTTCGGAGATTTAAACAATACCTAATGGCGAACTTTGTTAACTTTGTTAATGATCACACTCAGCCGGCCTTCGAAATAACAGTAGTAGACGGTCGTAAGCCCGTAGTGGTTTGTTCCATTTAAAAATCTAACATCAGTAATGAATTGTTAGTCATTAGTTGTTACATATTCGTGTATCAGAATGGACGGGCGGCTAAACTGAAACCTTTGTAGGTATCTATAGAGAGATAAAATTTAATTAGGGTTCGATTCCGGTGATGGCAGTTTTTCAACATAAATCTTTTCTTAGTGCAAAATATGTGAACAGTGTATTTGTGTTCACTTTGGGTTAACCTAAATTCAATTTAAAAAAATTCTACTTATAAAATATGAAATATATAAGGATTGAACGCTTTTTAGTGGGTGCTTTTAAGTAACACAAAACATACACTTCATTTATTTGGAAATTAAGTATAAATAATTTTTGAATTTCCGAAGTGTTATTCTGAAGCAAAAGTTTGTCAACCAATATTCAAAATTATTCGTTTGTCATTTTAAAATTTGAAATTATTCGAACAAATACTTTTTTTATTTGTTCGAATGATTCAAATTTAAAAAAGAAAAATGCCTGGTTTATCTGTGATTTTATATAGAATTCTCTGTGGTCAATGAGAATGATTTTGAAGTAGGAACTTTATTTTTAAAATCAACATCCGTTTTTTTTTCATCCGTAAAAATTAAGCACCTTCAGTTGAAATCGAGAGTTTAGTTGATCCAAATAAACATCAATTTGCTAATTTTATCACAAATGACAATGGAAGGGTAAAAAATATCCACCCTCTAAACTTTCAAAACAATTCCTTTGTTTCAGTCCATAGACAATCGTAAAAACCCTCACATTATTCTTTATTGATTAAAACATAGGCCACAACAGCAGCAAAAACTCAATATTCGAAATAAAATTTTACGACTATCTTTTTCGGTCGCATCGGTACCACAATACTCGACATCTACCACGGTGACATCACACGAACTGTGAAAATATCTCTTGACATTCGTGATAATGTCACATAAATTCTTGATAATCTATATATATAAAAATGTGTATCCCTATTTCCCTTGGTTATTGCATCACGCTTGAACGGCGGAACCAATTACGCTAATTATTTTTTTGTGTGTGTTTTCACTATCTTGTTCCTCAAAAAAAATCAGTACGTTGATCGGAAAATTAGAAAATTTGTAAAACTTAACAGTGCCCCTAAGTGGGATCAAAATGGGTATATTTTATCTTAACGCGGTCGTAGGTAGGTACCCTTCTTAGTGCTTTTGATAGTAAAACATTTTCTATTTTTGAATTTTAATTTTTGGCTTTTCATAACTGTTTGTTGTTTGGTCGTTAGTGCGATTGATAGAATGTGTCCTGCAAATAGTGGAGTTTAATTTATCATTATTATAATTATCAACCCGCGATCCTCCACTGCAGGACACAGGCGTCCTCTTGTTCACGCCACTCCTCCCTGTCCCTGATCATCCCCATCCACTCTGTCCCAACGGTCCGCACGATGTCGTCGCACCACCTCATCGGCTTTGACTTTGATGCGCCTTTTAACCGTACTCTATATATTATCGGCTGTCTACCTTCTTCTTCAGCCAGTCTCCAATCCGTCACTCCCTACTCCATCGTCCGTCGTCTCTGCGGGCTTTATGACCAGCCCACCGTCATTTGAGTTTAGCAATGTTATCAGCCACATAGGTGACTCGTGTGCGCATTCGGATTTCAGTATTTCTCCTACAATCTCGTATTGAAATACCCAGCACCGATCTCTCCATGGCCCGCTATAGACAAAAAATCTCATGCATGAGATGAGAATCATATGGAAGATTGTCATCTTTTGCATGATATTTTTTGTAAGAGTCCATGTTTCGCATCCATACGTCAATGTGGGGAGACCTCATTGCTTTGATTTTCATGTTTTTATCATTATACATTTTTTTTATTATTTATTTATGTCACAACAAACAGACAATACATAATTAGGCTATATAAAAACAAACAAAAGAATTGATCTTTGTAATGCCCCACTTAAATGTTTGCACATATTTATGATTTAATAATGTTGATTTTAAACTTAATGGGTACCTAGTTAAAAAATATAAAAAGTATAAAATTCAAATGCTTTAATATAGATAATAGCTTAACCTATAGAAAAAGTCAAAAACAAACAGAAATAAACATAACATTCAAATCAAAGAAACAAACAAAGCATCAATCACAAAGGAGGGATAGGGGAATTTCAAATTCAAAGCTAGGACAGGACAACAGCTGTCGGGAATGCTAGTGTCACATAAATTGTCAGCGTGCTGAAGCTACACAATGAACCCGTCAAGAACTCAAAACACGAGCTCAATACACACTTCATATTATATGGAACTGGAACGCAGTTAAATTATGCGTTAAAGTTCCTAGAAAGTTAGTAGAGTGATGATTAAACTATCTTGTCTTACTTCACCTAACTTATTAAGTGTCGCCTTTGGTAACGTGATCAGGTTATGGAAGAAGTCAGGTTTTATATAGGAAAGCACCAAGTTTCTATTGACCAAGACCATTTATTATTCGAGATTTAACACAAATACCTACGACCTACACTTTTTGTTTTAAAACTCAAGTTAGCTTGTTTCATCAATACTAGGTTTTGGCTATGGTTTATAGTACATGTTACCAACCTCTCAAAAAAAGCGTATGGCTCTATAATGTTACTCATTCTGATTATTTAATCAAATTTATACAGGGTGTCTGTACATAAAACACCTTTGGAATATCCAAATACTTCAAATTATGTTATGCTTTTTTATAGTTTTAGATTTATAGCTATTTTAGTATGTTTTTGTCGAACCTAAGCTTGAAAGACATTAATGGTTACATAGATACCAATTTTTGAGTTACATATTTTTTTTCTGAAACAAGTAGGGGCATTTCTGATAACATCGTTCAATAAAAAATATTTGTATCTCAAAATAGGGTACAATTTAAAAATTTGAAAAATCTGTGAAGACGATTTATAAAAATAATGACGCATTTTTTTTCTTACTATTATCAAAAACTATTGAATTTCTTAAACTATCTACCCTGTTAATTTCACTAATCTATCTTTACGGTATCTTACCTAAAATTGTTTCAAAGCAAAAAGGCATTAGCTAACGAAATGTAATTTCATAGATTCAAATGTTATGCATACAGAAATATTTCTCTCACTCTTCGACTTGACAGGCGAGAATGAAGATATGATTAGAAACACTTCAAGTTGTGGGACGGTATGATTTGAATCATACGTGGTGTAAGGAGTTAAAATTTGGGAAAAGTTTTCAATTGTAATAAAATAATAAATTCATATAATCTTCATCAGAGTATTGGTAGGTAGGTGCATTGCCGGGTTAGGTACCAAGTAATTGTGTCATGTGATCACGCGTGACCTCATTATGAAAGTACCATTTGATCATTCACATATCATGCACCTATCACGCAAGTATTTCTTTGACCCTTGTACGGGATCATGCAGAGCCCACGCTGTGGATGCATGTTATTTAAGAGTACCATCTAGAAAATAAAGATACATCTAAGTGGCTATAGTTAATCAAAGATGGCGGCGGCCGCCTTAACCAATAACATTGAGGTATGCAGTCGCTGGGGAGGGGATGGCGAGGCATGTTAGCTACAAGCTCTCCTCTCTGCGCGCACTTGCAAATTTGCCTACTTCGAAGATAGTCGATAAAACTAGCGGTCCCCGCGCCTCCAGCGCGAGGACCCGCCAATTTATAATTTTCTATAATAATAAATTTAAAGTCACAAAGATAATTAAAATTACAAAATGAATGTACAGATTTATTTATGTTATAATATAAAATTTAAATAAGAAAGTGTTTTGTGCTAACACCATCGCAATTTGTAAAATATAAATGTAAATTGTTTTTTTAAAAGATAAAAAGTGAATAAAACAAACTCTCAATTAAAAATACCAGATGACTTCTGATTCTTCTCATGAATCCTTTCTCCCATATGAGACTCAAGAGTCCTGTCTCTATACTGCCGAGAGCTAGCCGCAAGTAGAAGGTAGAAGAGGATGAAATCTAAGAAGGAGGGACAACCACAACTGAGAGGAGAACAACTTCCTCCACTTTCTTTTTCAACACCTTACATTGGCGTCCCAAAGTGAGGCTCGAGAAGATCTGAATCATCTACTCTTCCGTTTTTCTGACTGTGATGGGGTCAGATACCACCGAATCTGCGAACAGCGATTCACCATCTCATCGCAAATTTTGAGCGGGAAGGAAGACAAGGCTTCTCAACAAATCTTCATGTGAGTCTAATTAAAAAATCAATTTATAATTAAATAGTCAAAAAGAAATTTTTTTAGCTGGCCAATTCAATTTATGTGACAAAATTAGAGATTTGTATTTTTAAAGTTTAAATACTTAGATTAAAAATAATTTTAATTTTCATTCATACTTCACCATTTGTAAATAAATAGAGAGATTATTTGCCCGATAGTCTCATTATTATTATTGTTATTAGTTGGTTCATGTTATTCCGATATACCTACCTAGTATAGTGCAGAGCCGTATGGTACGTGCATACACATAACGTTTGTGTATGTGTGTTAAATAATTTTATATTAGCAAATTTTAAAATAATAAAGTATAGAGCAATATTTGTTTAGTCTGTCCGTTCGCATTGAGTTTAGTATCAATTCCGAAATTCGATTATTTATTTTAATAGTTATTAAAGAGATGAACAGGTGTCATTAAGCATGAATTAAAAACAGCATTTAATATTTATTTTAGAGTAGCAGACACGACTTAGTGTAGAAATTACCTGACTTAAGATATCGCCTGTTATTTTACCAGTGCATTGTTCTTTTTTTCCTTTTCGTTTAATTTTGTGTGGGTTACATATTTGAATCGCGTGTTAAATTTTGTGCCCGATCCGTTTTCACAATAGCCTTATCAGGATAATAGTAAATTGTAAAGTTATGTAGAGTTCTGATTGTTTTGAATTTGAGTTTGATCTTAGTAAAATCACTACCTGCTCATATGTAAAAAAAATCACAGTGGTTTTTTTTCTCGTCACATTGCGACGGCGTAGCCAGTAGATTGCTATAAATAGGTGGGTATGTATATCCAAATAGCGAAGAATATTTCGCGCACTCAGGTACCTACGTACCTGAGTGACCCAATTAAATTTTATAAAATTATTATTATTATTTGCGTTTATCGGAATAGAATCATAAAATTTTTCCTAGCTCTGTTGAGATTAGATATTTTTTTTCCTGGATAATTTTTTAGAGTTGTAATTATTAATTATGAAAGATGCGTTTTGTTTCGTGATTATTTTAATATCGTTCTTTGTGTGGTAACCAGCGATGACGAGAGTTGTTTACAATTTTTTTTCCTTCTTCTTTTTTTTTGCGAACCATGAAAGTTCCGTTTCATTTTTGCAATGGAAGTTGGCACAGAACAGGTTCACTGATCGGAAATGTACTAGAATAAGACTTAGGATAGAATATAGTCATTTAGTTTTTTTTTATTTTAATTGCGTCGTATTAGTCCTTTCATAGTTAAAAGACTGCCTTCTGCGAACGATAGTTTTAAGTTATAAGTATATAGCATCACCATAGTTTAAAGAATGTATGTAAATTAGAAAGAGCTGTTGAACCACAGCGTAAGTGAGAAGCTTCCTTGCGGAACGAATGATACAGGGAGTCTTAGAATCCTTTATCCACACGGAATTCATTTTTTTTGTTGTCCGCCATAGATAATTCAAGAGTAAAATTTTTTTTTTAGATAGAGTAAGGATAGTTTCCAAATTATTCAGGTCAATGCTTAAAATAGTCAACTGTATATAGGTACTTGTGTTGAATATTGTATGAACACGGCTTATTTGATTCAGTCGTAGGATGATTGGCAAAGTATGAATAACTACACTCGTGATAGGAATGTGTTTCCAAATTTTTATTATCAAGTGATCCAGCCACCGTGTGGTCACCCGAGTTTTCCTCTTTGTTAGTAAGACTGGACCACGGCTGATTGCTTGTGGTGAAGATTTTGGAGGCAGTTGGGATATGAAAGATTAGTTTTGTTTATGGAAAGGCATATAGTGCCAGCAGAAAATGAATGTCTTTTTGAATTTTTATTATCAAGTGATCCAGCCACCGTGTGGTCACCCTAGTTTTCCTCTTTGTTAGTAAGACTGGACCACGGCTGATTGCTTGTGGTGAAGATTTTGGAAGCAGTCGGGATATGAATAATTAGTTTTGTTTATGGAAAGGCATATAGTGCCAGCAGAAAATGAATACAGAGTGATTGCGTTTAGAAATAAAGTATAAAATGCGGCTTAGGAAAACGATATTCGACAACATTGTAAATTTAGTATAGGTACTATTTATTGTAAATAACTGCTGGTGATTAGTTTAATTTTTTTTTATTATATATTTTAAGACCCTACTTAGTTGTGAGGTATTCACGTAGTTTAAGGATTAGTGATAGGTAAAATGGTATTTTTGCAATTTTTGCCATCCGGAAAAAATAAATTCGCTTAATTAAAATGGTATTTTTGCAATTTTTGCCATCCGGAAAAAATAAATTCGCTTATTAAATTATTTATATAATATTCCCTATCATTTGAGTGTGTAGGATCATTCACTGTGCGTGCTGACCCCCCAAGTTTTCTCACAGTTAGAAGACTTTGTTAAGCGAGTTAAGAGTGTATAGGAGAATAAATTATTTGAAGATGCACGACAGAAATGTGGTGGCATGATTTGATGGGATTAGCCATGAGCTAATGATTTGATGTATTGTGGGAGTATTTGATGATTTGATGGGATTAGCCATGAGCTAATGATTTGATGTATTGTGGGAGTATTTGATGATTTGATGAGTTGTTTTAGCGTATTGAGATCCGGTTGGATCCAATCCGCTCCATGCGATAGCCACCATGGGCTCTAGAATACATGATCGATTGTAAATAAGTTTTGTTTCACCAAACTCCTAAGATTGTCGTGACGTGTAGCGTCAAAACTCTTGAAATTTGGTTTAACTATCTGTGGAGAAGTATCAGCTTGTGTCCAAGCGACATCATGGGTTGGTCTCTTGTTAGACAACTTACGTCCAATAGCTGATATATGTTTCTCTCAGAATTTTAAGTTAGTTTGTATAAATATGTTAAAAGTTTCTATCAGACTATCACCGTTATAGTTGTTTAGATCCCTAAAAGTACGTTTCTGATCAGATAGGTTTAGCTTTATTTTATTAACCATTAGGTATTTGTTTCTGTGTGGTAGCTTAGGTTAAGGGTACGGGTCGATTCATGATCGATTAAGGGACGCCTTTCTTGATCACTGAATCACTGCATTTTGTAAATAAAATAAGTATTAATATTGTAGATAATTTTTTTTTGAAAAAAGGGTTTTCCAGTTTACCTCTCCAAATTGGATGGCGTCCTATTAAAGCTCTGTTTAACATCATATCATTGCTGGCATTCGTAAATTACACCTTCGAAAAATACTGTAAAATCTCTTGGGCATTACAGGTAGAATAACTTAAGTCTTATTTTTTTATTTATAAAATATAATGTTGTTGGATCCTGTAAGTCACGAATTGGCAAGCTTATAAATTAGCTATCTCCAAACCTTTTGAGAACTATTTTGTTCATGTCAGGCTGTGTTTAAAACCAAAAAGTGAAAACATCTTGTGATATGTGCAGTGATAGCCAATTGTTATTTTGAGACTCTTGGTATGACAATTTCGAGTCAAATAAATAATAATAATAACACAACACAGATAGGTCCATCAACACTGTTTGAAAATATTTTTGTTTTGTTTTAATTTATGTATAATGTGTGTATAATACTATCTAAAATTTTAATGATTGAACATAAAAGTTTAATCAATTGATGATGTAAAATAATAAAATATGTGGCGAGGTGTTCTGATCAGATAGGTGACTTTGTTTATTTTGAATTAGGGTGTTACGAATTTGAAGGTGAGTGGTGAATGTGTGTTATTAATTTTTTTGAATACATTAAAAATAGAATAGTATGAATCTAGGATTTGAATGTAGTGTGAAGTGTTAGACAGCGCTGTCGAATGTAAGTTTGAGAATGAAAGTTTAGTACCTTCAAGATTCATACGTACCTACCATGGTATTATAGATGTTACGTCGCCGATTGATCAGAGCAGTTCTTTGCATATATGGCATATCCTATTCGAATCATAATATTCATGTTATAATTCTTGTGATTCATAGAAAAATACTTAGGTATGCTCATGTTGTAAACCCATATTGAAATTGAAATGTATATATTAGCTATCATACCAGAACAGACCTACCGTAATTTTAAAATTTACCTTAGTAATAATTTTTTATTTTTGTAATATTTACTAATTTGAAGTTTAATTGAGAGTTGTTATTTAACTATTTGGTCTGTGATGTTATGAGTTCATTAATAATTATTCGCTTGCAAGAATGGAGATTATACTTGCTATAATAATCTCGATAACATCAGTGTAATGAAGTTTTAATTTATAGTAAAAATTTAAGGGTTGAACTACATAAAACTAAAATAAAGAAAAAACCATTGGATTGTATAAGTTGATACTTAAGGAAGGTTTTTTCTTTTTTAATTATTTCATGGATGATCCACGGGTTATGAATTTGCATTGTATAAACATTAGTAAAGAACCCCCGATATTGAAAATACTAGCTGCCTTGACAGAGGGTCTCCTTCAAAATTTTTTTTAATTTTTTTTTTGTATTGAATTTTTTTGTAGAAACAATTAACAATATCATACTAGCTGTGCCACCCGTGTAGGTGCCTTGAGTATTACAACTTGAATTTTTTTTTTTTGGAATAGATGTACGGGCGGGCTCAACGCCTTTCTTTTTTTTGTTTCTTTTTTTTTCTTTTCCATTAATAAGCTATGGTCGGGTGTAAGGAGTTAAAATTTGGGAAAAGTTTTCAATTGTAATAAAATAATAAATTCATATAATCTTCATCAGAGTATTGGTAGGTAGGTGCATTGCCGGGTTAGGTACCAAGTAATTGTGTCATGTGATCACGCGTGACCTCATTATGAAAGTACCATTTGATCATTCACATATCATGCACCTATCACGCAAGTATTTCTTTGACCCTTGTACGGGATCATGCAGAGCCCACGCTGTGGATGCATGTTATTTAAGAGTACCATCTAGAAAATAAAGATACATCTAAGTGGCTATAGTTAATCAAAGATGGCGGCGGCCGCCTTAACCAATAACATTGAGGTATGCAGTCGCTGGGGAGGGGATGGCGAGGCATGTTAGCTACAAGCTCTCCTCTCTGCGCGCACTTGCAAATTTGCCTACTTCGAAGATAGTCGATAAAACTAGCGGTCCCCGCGCCTCCAGCGCGAGGACCCGCCAATTTATAATTTTCTATAATAATAAATTTAAAGTCACAAAGATAATTAAAATTACAAAATGAATGTACAGATTTATTTATGTTATAATATAAAATTTAAATAAGAAAGTGTTTTGTGCTAACACCATCGCAATTTGTAAAATATAAATGTAAATTGTTTTTTTAAAAGATAAAAAGTGAATAAAACAAACTCTCAATTAAAAATACCAGATGACTTCTGATTCTTCTCATGAATCCTTTCTCCCATATGAGACTCAAGAGTCCTGTCTCTATACTGCCGAGAGCTAGCCGCAAGTAGAAGGTAGAAGAGGATGAAATCTAAGAAGGAGGGACAACCACAACTGAGAGGAGAACAACTTCCTCCACTTTCTTTTTCAACACCTTACAGTAGGTACAAAACATGATTCCCTATTGTAAGATTCAAAAGTGCCTTGGGCGCTTAGTTTAGAAGTTACCAATCCACTTGTGGCACTCCTCTGAATTCTAATTCATAATTTATTTCATTTCATAACAATTATCATAAATAAAGTTTCAGAATTTAAAGGTACCTACGCCTTCTATATACGCCGACTCGAGCTTAAAATTACTTTGATTTTGATTTTATTGTCTGCGAATAATTACATTTTGGATAAAAGACCAAAAACGAAATCTACTCGTTTCAAAATAAGTTGGTTTTTGTCAAAATGCTATAGAGAAATTATCCTCAACAGACTTTGTAAATTCTGTATGGGCTACGCTAAAATTTAAGATAAGCATAATCTAAATTTTTTAAAAAATTAGATTTTCGCTGGTAATTTCAACTGATTTCAAACAACTTGATTGAAGTGAATATAGCTGTAAATTATTTCAAGCGAATGATTTGAAAATGTCTAAATTCATATAATAATGGCTCGCTAAATGTGTTTTTTATCAAAAAATTATTCTTGATCAATTAACATAATAGGTAGATACTTTTATTTTTTATTATTATTAATTAGGCATTCCACCCTCAAAGAGTGATTTGTGCCATTATTAATCAAATAGTTTGTATTATATAAAAATTATTCGAGATCAGATAAATTATTAAACCAAACTATATTTTAATATTGTGTCTTTTTAGAAAATTTGCAATATAACCGTAAGAGTCCCGCAGACGCATAGAAAGTAAAGAAATAGAACTGAGGGGTCCCTGAAAGTTCCCCTCAATAAATACGTCACCACACCCTCTAAATGGGCAAGCCAAGAGTATGTGGTCAATCGACTGTTCCCCCTCACCACATTCACACCCCGGGTCTGGTAGGATTCCGATCCTGTGAAGGTGTTGAGCAGTCAAACAGTGCCCCAGTCTCAATCTTGAAATAATTGAAGTGTCGCGTTTGTTCAGTTTGTATAATTTGAACCATGGAGTCCTAGGTATTTTAGGCTGTATTGAACGCAGTCTTGAACCTTTGGAACTATGTTCCGTCCACCCCACAGACCATTGTTCGTACGCTTTATTTACGAATACATTCTTCCAACATTTTTATGTTTTGGAAAAATTAACTATTTTTTAACTGTTTTTTATTTATATATTTATTTCTTTGGTTACCGGTTTCGGCTACCAGCCATCATCAGACCAAACTTAAAACATTGTTTTAAGTTTGGTCTGATGATGGCTGGTAGCCGAAACCGGTAACCAAAGAAATAAATATATAAATAAAAAACAGTTAAAAAATACCGGTAACCAAAGAAATAAATATATAAATAAAAAACAGTTAAAAAATAGTTAATTTTTCCAAAACATAAAAATGTTAGGAAACTGTTTTATAGTAAGCCCAAAAAATATAGAAAAAATAGTGACATTCTTCCAATCCCAAAAGGGTAATGTAAAGTCATTCGGATCTGTTCCTTCCTGACTAGCTCTTTTTGCCAAGGAATCAACGTGTTCATTACCTATTATTCCCTTGTGGGAAGGGATCCATACTAGAATGACGTTCATATTTTTTATATTCTCCATTTCATAAATCATATGTTTTATAGAGAGAATCAAGTCGTTATTCGGGTCTCTGAGGGTATTGCCCGATATTGCCATTAATGCGCTTAGTGAATCTGTGAAAATAACAAATTTTTTGGTATAATCTACACTACTGCAGTATCGTAATGCTTCTCGTAGTGCCAGACACTCTGCAGTGAACACAGATGACTGTGGAGGCAATTTAATAAGTATTGAGTGAGGTTCTGAGGGGATATACACAGCTGCTCCGCACAAATCATCGGACTTTGATCCATCCGTGAATACCGCCGTGTGGTTAGCAAATTTCGTTGTCAATAATGAATTAAAAAAAGTGTTTATTAAAGTTGGTGATAGGTTAGAATGCTTGTCTATGCCTGTATATTCAACGACATTTGGTCGAGATGTGATTATATTATATGGGACACTGAACAAAGGAGATGTAGCCCTTCCCAAAACATCCAGATTGCTAGTTACAACACTCTCAAAACTGGAGAGGAGAATGGGCGTTTTGCCAAGTGTTCTTAACCTAGAGGGGAAATTTGATTGAAGACTCTTTATTGCATTGATTAGTGGGTGATCTAAAATGTTAACTCTTTTACTTAAAAATTTATCAGCCAGCATTCGTCTTCTGATATTTAATGGCATATCAACTGCCTCCACTTGTAATGCATTTACAGGTGAGGACTTCATGGCACCCAAAATTAGTCTTAAACATTTGGACTGGAGACGATTAAGTTTATCCTGTAAGTACTTTGGGATTGGGTCCAATAAGAAGCTTCCGTAATCCAAACGACTACGAACGAGGGCATTGTAGAACATTTTCATGGTTGTAGGGTGCGAACCCCACCAAACCCTCGATACCGCTCTTAGGACATTCACACTTCTCTCGCAGATGCTGACAATATGATCGATCTGGGAATTCCATGATAATTTTCTGTTCAAATGAATGCCTAAAAATTTTACATCGTCACTCAACGGTATGTTTTCGTCATTTATTTTGACCGTGAATTCGGGTGGATTATGTTTATTACTAAATAAGACAATTTTACTTTTACCGCAAGACAATTGCAACCCATGTTTTGTGAGCCATTGATAAACCTTTTCCAATGCTTCCGTCATCATTCTAACTACCTTGTCTATATTTTTACCTTTAACATAGAGCACAATGTCGTCCGCATATTGCAATAATCGGCATTCTGTCGGCAACACCGAACCGATGTCCCTGCAGTAAATATTAAACAGGATTGGGCTGAGGACAGAACCCTGCGGAATACCCTTCCACACCGTCCTAGTCCTGAGCTCCTCTCCACATTGAATCAATATCTTACGTTCACATAGTATATTGTGAATTAACTGAACCATTTTTTCAGGCACGTCTATTTCCCGTAACTTTTTCATTAATATTGGTATTTGGACATTATCGTAAGCTGCACTGATGTCGATGAAAGCAGCGAGCGTATATTCTTTTTTTATGAAGCCGTTCCTTATTTCCGTTGTAAGAACTGAAAGATTGTCCAGACATGATTTACTCTTTCTAAATCCAAACTGAAATTCTGGAATAACCCGGTTGTGCTCAATAAACCACTCTATTCGGTTCTTAATCAGGCGTTCCAGTATCTTAAGATAACAGGACGATAACGCCACGGGACGATAAGATGAGCCCAACGATGGGTCTCTGTTTGCTTTTAAAATGGGGATTAGTTTTTGGACTTTCCAACTCTGTGGGATTATTGATGTATCAAGAATCCTATTAAATAAATCAAGTAAAATCTCTAACACTTCATCTGGAAATCGTTTGAAATTTCTATACGTCATTCCATCAGGGCCTGGTGAAGAGTTTCCCAAGGAATTCAAAAACAATTTCAGTTCATTTATATGAAAGGGTGCGTCCAGCCACACTGATTGGTTCGATTGTGAATACTGGCACTGGATCTCATCAATCGGTCTTTTTTGTAATGAATTTTCTTTTGTCTGCTATTTTCGGGGTAGGAATGAGTGAAGTGGGAACTGTGACTAATATTGGAAAGTGGTCACTAGACAGCACATCCGGAAACACCCTCCAGCTCATCTGAGAGGCAATATCTACAGTACAAATAGATAAGTCCACCGCACTTGGTCGGTTAGAGAGATGGTTTATTCTTGTAGGGCTACCATCATTTAAGATGCAAAGATTGTGCTCATCAGTAAACTCTAATATATTTTTTCCAGAGGAGTCCTGAGAGGCACTTCCCCAACTGGCGGAATGCGAGTTCAAATCCCCTAATATAATGAAAGTTGATGGGATGTGAGTAAGAAGGCAGTTCCAAAAGGAAATGTCAAAATTTGCTGATGGGGCTATATATACAGATAGTAGACCGATATTGTTTACTTGTATAGCAACTATTTGAATAGAAGGAGATGGATTTGGTATAGTTATTCTCTTGAACGGAATAGATGAGTGTATGAGAAAAGCCGCGCCACCCTTTCCATCTGCGCGATCATCTCTAATACATGTGTAGTGTGGTATTTCAAAATTTTCATCACCCGGCTTAAACCATGTTTCTGACAGGGCTGCGATTCCTATTTTAAGTTCTTTTAACAGTAATTCTATGTCAATTTTATTAGATCCCGCACATCTGCAATTCCACTGAAGTACAGGGCTAGAGTAAGGATGATTAGTTATTGTTTGGTACTTGTCCATTATTTATTAAAGATTTTAAAAAGGGTATAGCCTCTGTAGCATAATTATCATTTTGTGAGTTAAGAATATTGAACAAGATTTTTGCAACATTGGATAGTAGATAATTCACATTCGCATTTTGATTAGTTTTTTGAGATTCAGAAGTTATTAGTGTTTCCTCCTCATGAACGATACTTTCATTACTGTGGGGGTTACGGATAGCAAAACCATCTGGAAGATTTCCAGGTTGGCCGTTTTTATACATCAAATTATCATTGTACTCTTTTCGGTTGAAATGTTGTGTAAATGGTTCATTTGGTTTTTTATTAGTGATGGCATTTGTTTTTTTGGATGAGACTGCTGAACTGAACGATTTAGCTTGTTTTGGAATAAGTTTTGCCGCTTGGGAAAAGGATATTGTGTCTCTAGCCATGGCATTTTTAATTTGTCTTTGTCTAATCAACTCAGGACAATTGGCATATGTGGCCTCATGTTGACCATTACAGTTTGGGCATAAAAGCTCCTGAGTGGATGTAGTGCACTGGTCTCGGGAATGAGATGTTGAGCTGCATCTCGCACACTTAGGTACGGACGCCCTACATTTGGCCATCGTATGCCCGAAACGAGCACACTTCCTGCAGATGATTGTAGGGTATGAGTATAACTCTACCGGAATGGAATTAAAGAATAGAAATATTCTGGATGGAAGGCTTTGTCCCTCAAAAGAAAGAACGCACGTGGTGGAAGGTTTCCATTCCACTTTATTATCATCTGTTAATACTTTTCTACTTAGACGACGGCATCTCGTGACGCGTCCAAAACCGGGAGGAACCTGAACACCTTCAACAATTTCTTCTTCAGTAAGATCTGTTGGGATACGCCTCACGAGACCTTGTTTAACCAAACGAAAAGATGGTACGACTGCCGTTAAATTATTATCCTTAATGAAAGAGGAAACAATAAAGTTATTCGCTGCCGAATATGTGTCGAACCTTATTGACAACTTATATCTATTTTCAACTTTTATTCCATCTTCTGTAATATTTTTAATGTTATTTTTATACAATAAGTTTCCAAATTTGACTGGGTGAATCGATTCACCTTCCGAATGTGTCACGTATATCTCATACGGACCACCATTAGTTTTTGGATACATATTAATATTCATTTTGTTTTTATTGTCTAGGTTTGGTATGGGTGATACCGTGCGAGGCCTTTTGCTTGGTGGATTTTCTACATTAATTGGATCAGGAGGATCCGGTGGACGGTCTTCGTCCATCCTGAATTAAAAAAAAAATTGTCTTAGAGAAAAAGAAAAAAAAATTGATACAAAACCCTTTTCAATAGGAAAATAATATTAAATAAAGTAAATAATATACCCGGAGGTAAATTATACCGAAGTTACAAAAATAATAATCACTCCGCGAGTCTACTAATAAAATTAACAAAACTAAATTTTAAAGAATCCTTATATTCCAAAACGCATATATGCACGCAGGTACCTACTTATGCCGGCCCACCTCCCCCAAGCGGTGTTGCGGGTAGCGGGCCAAAAATAGACACTGACGCGGCGTTGAGTTTCAGAAGCGTAAACAAAAACAAAATATGTAAAAAATAAACAAAAAATATATGAAACCAAAAAGCGATATATAAATATCGATTAGAAAATGTTAGTAAATAATATTAAACAAAAAGTAATGTTGTAATATCGAACAAAATATTAGTAATATGAGTTTGAAATCTTAGCTGAAACAGCGAGCTCCTTAACGCTACCTCCCACCACGACGCTTCACATTCAACGAGGTAGATACTATTAACGTATCTTTTTGTGATGAAAAAAGCACAATAACTATTTTGTTTTTATTGTTTTTTTTTAAGAGAAATATCTGAGAAAAAAAATGACACTCGTAGTATATTGACATAAAAGCGGTTCCTTTTAAATTTTGGCGGGTCGTTCTCGGTGACTCAGGATTTAACGCGAAAAACAGACAGGAAAAGGTACCTAACCTAAAGAATTACGTTACATGTAAAAAATAAATTAATAAAAAAAAATTCTTTTGATCGAACCATAGAAAATTTTAATTCGAATGTCGAGAATAATGCATAAAGTGTGTGAAATATTTTATATGACTGGAAGTTTTTCCAAATGAAATTCGAACCAGGTCGATGTGAAAGTGCTCCGTGTGTAAAAAGCAGGAGTGTTTTAGGATCGTCTGAATTCGAGGGGACCTGAGTATCTACATAATATTTTAGTCCGTTTATTTATATTTTTGTAACAGCATCACGCCTGAACGGCTGAACCGATTTCACTAATTCTTTTTTTGTCGTGTTGGCTTTTATCAGTAGAAGGTTCTTATGAAAGAAAAAATTAAGAAAGTTGCGTGGTAAATTGGGAAATTAAATAAAACAGCATCACGCCTGAACGGCTGAACCGATTTCACTAATTCTTTTTTTGTCGTGTTGGCTTTTATCAGTAGAAGGTTCTTATGAAAGAAAAAATTAAGAAAGTTGCGTGGTAAATTGGGAAATTAAATAAAACTCGCATAAGCCCCTCCTCTATCTACATAATATCACAGAAATGCTTTTTTTATTTGCTTTTTAGCGTATGTCATAGCATCACGCTCAAAATACAAATGCTACGTCAGATATGAATCTGCACAGAGCCGTGCAAAATGCCGGAGAAGGTTCTTTAATACAATTTGCTACATTAACTTTAATATATTATTATTTAGAGCTATTTAAAAAACCCTATTTTTTAGGATTTTCAAACAAAATTTTAATAAACATTAAAAGTGTCATTCTTCTTTTTCTGTGCCAGTTATAGAGGTCTGTTAAGCAATAGGAAGCTAGACTAGAACCTACCGATCAAGCCTGACAATCGGAATCAAAAACGTAAAGCAAGACGGGTATAAGCTAGTCAATAATAAATTGAGAAAAGAAAAGTAAACAGAGGAGATGGGATGGGAATAGAAGGTAGCAGAAAAATAAACACTTAAATGAGAGAAAGTGCGTGTTCTGATAGAGAAGAAGTTTATTTAGGTGCGCTACAAAACAACGTACTTACTACAAACATTATATTAGTTTGTTATTCACATGTTTAATAAACTTACCAGTTCATCATATTTTTTACTATATTTCGAATCACCTTTATGAAATTATGTTTATCTACTCGAATAGATAGCTCAATTGTTTAGACGTCGATTTTTGTTAATGATATTATGTATCTACCCATCAGGAACTTTTGACTTATAAAACAGATTAATATTCCGTCTCAGATTGAAAGAGACAAAATGACTGTAAGTAAATATTTAAAATCCTAAGAAGAGGAATGATTTGTTATTAAAAAAAAAAGCAAAAGCAATGAAATCAAAAACACTCTTTAAAAATAGCAAAAACATGTCATTTTTGGAGCACCGTAACGACAGTCAAAAATACATTTAGATATCTTTGGCGTCTCGGGACCAAGATGAATCCTGCAATGAATAAATCTCAAGCTTTTCTGTAGAAGTGGGCGAAAAACACTTGAAAGGGCTGGCTAGAATCCGTTAAAATTAACAAATACTTCAATTTCCCCCACAAGTGGTTGTTATTTTTATAGTTACGACGTCGGCTTTCCCACTGTATCGTTGAGGTCGTGGGTTCGATCCCATCAGGTGCCATCCATCTTCCATATTCACGACACAAGCTTTAGGTAGCTCACGTGAAAGAGTCAGTCAAAGAGTGTATTTGTGTTCACTTTGAGTGGGCACAGATTCATTTAAAAAAAAATGCGACATTTTATGAGAGCAATTTTATTTACTTATATACATTAACCACCTTTAAATAAAATGGGCTGCTGCGTCGATAACTTTTCAACCTTCCGCTTTCACTTCCCTCACATCATTTCCTGTCTGGAAATAATATTGTAAAATGTTCCTGACAGTAATATGTACAACCTTCGAGAACCAACAATCACATTATTATTATTATAGAGCTTGTTATATAGTGAAGAAGAGTTGACTACAAGTTTCTCTTATTGCTTCTGTAATAGAGGAAGACAAAATTATTAGGTTAGACCAAAAATCACGTTATGAGATTTGTTCAAAAGTATGTTTTACGAATAGACTGATGGAGAATCAGTTCACTCGGTGGAGTATCAACGGTAGTACCTAATCGAAATACTTCTCATACATTTACAAGTGTTTTATTTTACTACTTGTTTCATTGCCGAATTTCTTTCTAAGTTTGGAACTACCAGATTGTCGTCTACAAATATTATTGTTTGTCTTAAGGAAATTTAAATTTGTTTGTCATTAGAAAACAAAAAATTTTCTTATCTATCTAGGCATAAAAATGTTCAATTTTTCAAATTTTATTAGATTATGTTGTGTATATAACAAAATACGTCAAACGCTGTAATACAACTATTTCAACTTATTTCACTAAAAAATGTTTAAAAGATATTTCGAAGCCAATTTATTAGGATGTTTGAAGATGAGTAGTTTGACGAAACTCAGAAACGCATTAACCTAACAAAACCTTTAATGCTTGTTCCAGACCAATATGAAAGATTCAGCTCGCGGTAGTCTCGGCCCAGATGACTACAAACAGAACTTCAATACAGAACACGATCATGGTAAGAACCGCATTATTTTAACACAATTGATCTTGGGATCCAAAACATCAACAAATCAGACCGAGGAATTAATAAGTAAAGTTTAAAAATTTCATTTAAAAATAATAAAGTCCGGTACATTATTCAAAACTCTCTTTGAGTTAAGCGCCATTGCTGTGTAGCAGCACCAAACGTTTGTTCCTCCACCAAGATGACTTCATTAAATACCTTGGAATCACCCTTTCTCCTACACTTACCTATAAAAAACTATGTGAACAAAACTAAAATCGCGAAATAATATTATTATGATCCAAGTGGGGAGCAGTACCTCGTCATTTGAGGTATGATCCGACCAATGGACCCCTAGCAACACATTTCAAACGCTGTTTGACGCCCGAACTCTGGCCAATGATCCATATTTCGCCTCTATATACCTAACAGAGTCTTGATCAAGTTTTCTAAATTATTGTATGATTTTTGTTTACAGGTTGCAGGGACTCAGATCAGACTGACGAGTTGATGACTCTTAGAGGTCTCTTGGCCTATCCTGAAGAAGTAGCTTTAAGATTGACAGATCAAGAATATCAACTTTTTTATCAGGTAAATTGCAATAGTTGACCTATAATGATGTACCTGTAGCTGAATGTCAAAATATGTACATTTGAACATAAAAGATTGAATAACTACACTCAATTGCTGTATACTTAAATACTATTAATATTATTCTGCATTAAATAAAAGTGTATTGAAAATGTACAAAGTATACAATGTGTACTCAATTCCATTTTTGCGCAGACCTTATGAATCAATGGGGTTTTTCCCAGAGCCCCGACTGTGAGTGTGGTCACCGCCAGACGATGGGCCATATAGTTGAGTGTTTAATTTTTGGTTTTCAGCGCGGTCTCAATGAGATTCATGGGGTTACTACAGACGAGCCAACTGGCTGAGAAACGTACAATTGAATTTATAACCGCCAGGCCAAACATGCCATATACATTAAAAAATTCCATTTTGTTTTAAACTAACTGCATCCTTCTAAGTTAATAATACGTTTATTCAATCATGCAATCGTAAGTAATCTTTATCGATATCCTGTCGGATTTTCACTGTCGTGAAAACTCGCATGCAATGTTAATAAATGATTTACGGCCGGTTTCAATAACCTATCTATCTCCTATCTATGGTTAAAAATCTATCTATCTTTACACTTTGGTGTTTCAATAAACAATGGATAGATAGAATTTCTATCTAAACTATCTATCTTTCATTATATGATTTGTATAGAAATCGGCGATAAAGCGTTTCAATAACCTATCTCTAGTAGCTTGTGACATTTGTGATTACTGTTTTTTCTATGGTTTTCTTAACCCCCGATTTCGGCGGTTTGTTTTTCCTATCCCCCGATTTCGACGGCAAGTGTTTGGTATAGCAACAAGTTTTTTTGAAAATAATGGTTTTTTCAAGTGACGAGAACGATTTGGAGTTATTTGAAGACGGAGTCTTTGACTCTGACGAGGACGAAGAAACCCGGATGTTATATTCACGGAAAAATTTCATGTCGATATTGTCGAACAAAGATTTTCTTGTCAGGTTTCGGTTAACCAAAACCGTCGTAAATGATTTATTTTTTATAAATTATTTTCTTATAAACAATATACAACGACGAGACGAGAAAAATAATGGAGGGCGAATGTTGCGTCTCTCTGACGCATAGATATTATTATATTGTCCATAGACAATATAATAATATTGTTGATATTGAAACTCTGACGTATTTTCGAAAATTGACATGGACGAAGTATTGACAAAAATGGCCAAAACATCTCCCTTGTGGATGATATGCCAAAAAGAAAAAAAAAAGTATTGACAGTTTCTATTTGTACGTCCATGGTTTCTATGATCAAACTCGGATAATTTCCACGGTAACTGACATAAATATTACTATCTATCTAGCTGTTGTCTGTTTATTGAAACGCGGATAAGGATAGAATATTAACTGCGGTTAATTGACGGATAGCGTTTAACTGATTACTACGGATAGGTTATTGAAACCGGCCGTAAATAAATTTCAAGTCTGGCAATAATCCATTGTAAAAATAATTATGTTTGATTTTATATGGCTCTTTAGTGTACAAAATCCTTACCGTATTATTAAAGTATTTGAGAATTAAGTATGTAGGCAAAGTTAATGTTATTACATAGATTTCTAAAGGGGAATTATACTTGTTGATTTAATTATTCTTGTTAGTCAACGCGAGATCGACAAATGCGCTTGAGATTTTCAGTTCTGCACTCGTGATTCGGCGTTTAAATCTATTAGAATATTTATAAGTACTGTCTATTTTCGATGACCTGATACATAATCATAAACAATATCATTTAAGATCATATAAAAGTAATTATAGTTTATAGATACTGTAAATCGAGAATGATTGCTTTATGCAAAACAGTAGGTAAGATTGAATAGTTTATTTATAAATCCGCTGCTAAAAAATTATCGCAGTGAAACAATTAAAATGCAAATCTGTGCGTGCATGGACTAAGGATGTTTACCTAATTTAAATTATTTACGTGCATGCGCATATATTTTAAACTAGCCATGTCTTAAAACTACCCCACATACATTATACGTATTCTCCTTGCCGACCCCGACGTTGGCGATCACTTCGGCGAAAGCTTCTCTGTCTTGCGCTACCCGGAACAACTCTTCCACCCTTCTTATTCCGGACCAGTCTCAAACATTTCGTAGCCGAGACATCTGCCTTTTCCCAACTTTTTTCCCTCTGCTCCCCTCTATTTTCCTCTTCATAATAAGTTGTAGTATGGTGTATTTATCACCCCTCAGCACATGACCCAGATAGGAGATCTTACGCGTTTTAATAGTCATGATCATGAGTAGCTCACGGTCAACTCCGGCTCTGCGCAGCACCTCCGACTTTGTAACTCTCTCAGTCCACATGCATCCACATATATACATTATAACATAAGTATTGGTAAAAAAAAATTAGAAACGCTTTAATAAAAACAACGTTACAATATGTTTTTAGTTATTGGGTTATCAAAATTCAACTTAATTCAATGTTTACAAACTTATTACGTCAAAAAAAAAGAAGAAATAAAATGATTCAATACGAACGAACGATTTTCCAGAAAAATTATTGCAGGTTCATTTTACTGAGAACTCAGTTACTTCGATTTACGCTATAAATAAATCTAACCTGTAGTTTGTTGCTATTCTTATGTAGGTAGCTGGATACAAGGGAAGTTGATTGATCATAATAATTCTTCCAATCACCGACTAAAGAAAATTACTTTGAAGAAAAATAAAAATATATACCATCCTATTTACTATGTGACTCGATATTGCGAAGTTCCCTACTGGAATTCAATTTGTATATAATGATGCAATCACGAGCTACACATCATATTTCATAGAATTTCTATGGGTGGATTTATGTACGATTCATGATTGTCAGATGACGTTTTTTCTCCGAATATCTTTATTGAATTGTATAATTGCGCAAGATCGAGCGCAATGGAGAGCTCTTGTTGCCTCCCTATGCCCCTAAGTGGGGTCTAAAGGGAGTTTGGATTTGGATTGGATAATAATGATAATAATATGAGTGTTGCAGACATATTTTTTACTTCAAAATAACTCTCTTACTATATTTATTTTGTTCCTCTTGTGTAGACACAAGAGAACAAGGTCTTTCGAATCATTATGATATGTTTCATTAGGCTAGGTATGGATTTTGGTCCTGTGAATAATTAATTATCCACTATAAAAATGTCTATGAGTATAGCAGAAAAATGATTGGATTTGTTTTTCATGCCATCTTGTATGGCTGTAGAGGCCAATTTTTAAGACAGCCTCTGCCACACTCCAAGTCTCCAAGTATGGGTTTTCCGCCCTCTCGGCTGGACCTAGCCTTCTTCGCAACTCGGTACCCTGGCTTGCAGCAACATTCTTCCTTCATTCCGTCCCCTGGTCGCCAACTGTTCCCAGTCCGTCTGTCTGTTAACACTCTTTGAAGCTGTATACAAGTTATCCTTTTACCTTTTACGCTGCCCCCGTGCTTTCATTTTCCTCTTTCTAATTCACCATAGAGGATGTTTTTGGGAAATCTATTAATCGTCTTCCATTCGAAGCATGTGTCAGCATTGCGGTACACACAACGCAATTGAGTGCGCATCATTAGAGTTAGAGTATATATGGTACAACAGTTGGTTCTCCTTAGAACTTCAACGTTTGAGACTATAATAATTATAATTAATCTAGCGTGTTCGAAGTAATTGCCTCCGATGTCGTTCCAAAGAAAAAGAGTGGCGTCTATAATTAGCCCATGTTTCAAAGTCATACGTTATGGTTACATCTGTAAAGAATAACACAATAAGGTCTATAATATGTGTAAAGAATACCAATATTAAAATAAAGTCAATTTATGTAAAAAAAAATATTCCAGACTTAATCAAACAGAACATCTTTCACTGTCTAAATTTATAGAAACAATATACGAGAACCTTCTCGTACAATATACGAGAACCTCCATTTTTTTTTAAATCTAATTTTGTCAAGCGGTGTGCTGTTATGTATGTTGGAATACATTGAATTATATGCTCGAGTATTGGAATTAGTATTACAAATTGTGTCAGATAGTTTACCGATTCGTTTAATGTCTGGTTCCACAAGGATATCCATTTCACTTGATCGAGTTGGAATAAAAAGCGCGCTTTCATTCGTTATTATACAAGTAGGTTACCAATGTTTTCGGTAACAATAAAATCATAGAGAAACTTTTGATAAATTACGTATGATATTATATTGTACCTGTACCCCTATTCTTAGTTTCCGTGATATTTACGCTGGCGTGAAGTAACAAAATTTGTATGGAAATGTGTATAGCGCCCCTACAGAATACTTCAGAAAGCTCCGCAACCCATACAAAATTCCCATGAGTTTCTCACTTACGTTAGTGAGTGAAATTCGGAATAGGGGTACTGGACACATATTTTCTGCTTTGAATAAAATGTAATGCGCGCGTATTGCTTATAGTACCTATCATTTCAATAAGGCAAACAAAATTTCATCACTAATGAAATATTTATTCAATGTATTGGGAAACAATCTCAATAGACAATGAGTCTATCAGATCTTGGACAACAGAGCAGCGGGCTTACAGCCACAACCTGGCATTTGTGGTTGTTAAGTCCACTACTCTGTTGTCCAAGATCTGATAGACTCACTGCCTGTTGAGATTGTTTCCCAATACATTGGTTTTATTACCTATGTTACTAGGAAATATCCAGTCTTCAATCCGCGAGGATATAAACAAGATATGAGAAATATTTATTATTAAAAAAAAGTCATTTGAATAGAAATAATAATACAGTTTATACTATTTTTACCTTATTTATTTATTATTTTTATTTTATTAAACAAATATACGAGGGATGTGCGGGGAACGCTGCTGTACGGACGTGTGTTTTGTTGAGTTTTTTTGAATCGATGATTACCACAGTATCATTTATATAAATAATTATTATTTAATTTTGTACACTTCGCAGGTGAAAGTTTATGTTTTCTTTTTTCACTCTTTTCTTTTCTTTTTTTTCTCATCAAATTGGGTAAGTTAATTTGTAAATATATTATACTTAATTTTGTTTTCATTCGCTGGTAAGCAGAAATATTTTTTTCTTTATTATTTTTATTGTTGCCGTATTATTATTTTGCGGCCCGTGTGGTAATAAATACACGACGCCGCAACCCATATAAATAAGTATTTCTTCTTTTTTTGTTTTTTTTGTTTTTTGCATTTTTTGTAGACACGTAAAAGTGAGTTTTTATCACTTTATTTTCTATAACAATTTTTTTTTTTTTTTTTTTTTTTTTTTTTTTTTTTTTTTTACCCATCACGCCGTGTCCCGTAAGGGGTAGGCAGAGAGAACGGACCTCCACTCTTTTCTATCCAAGCATACTTCTTTCGCTTCTTCCACCGACATACCATTTCTCATACAGCTTCTCCTATTTCTCTTACTTCTTACCTGGCCTTCCTTGAGGACGGAATCGATGTGTTCGATCCACGTCATTCTCGGTCGGCCACGCTTTCTTACACCATTCCTTTCAGCCTTATGAATTTTCTTTGTCATTCTGTTTGCATCCATTCTTTCCACATGCCCAAACCATCTCAACTTATTAACTTTCATCTTTGTCACAACACTTACTTCCATACCACATTCTTTCCTAATATTTTCATTCCTTTCCATATCCCATAAAGTTTTTCCACATATTCTTCGTAGAGATTTCATCTCTACTGCATTTATACTACATTCTTCTTTTTTCGTCCATGTCCACGTTTCACAACCATACATCATCGATGGTAACAGGATTGCGTTATGCACTAGTTTCTTTGCTTGTAGTGAGACGTTGTTGTTTCTCATTATAGGTCTTAGTGCACCGCCCACCCTGCAACCAGCAACTTTCCTACGCTCAATTTCTTTTTCACACTTTCCATCCCGACTAAACATGCTTCCTAAATACACATACTCATTCACTTGCTCAAGATATTCATTTTCTACCGTTATTTTGCAATTCGTTCTTGCTTCATCCCTTTCAAATACCAAAACCTTTGTTTTGCTGACATTCATTTTTAGACCGTTTTTTGCACAATTTTCACAAGTTCTTGCAAATCATTTTCACACTCAGCCATAAGTACTAAATCATCGGCATACATAAGCGCACATACCTTTATTCCATTTAGTTCAACCCCTATATTTATATCTTTTAACCCACTGACGCAAAAATCAAAGAACAAATTGAACAACCAGGGTGACATGACGCACCCTTGCTTCACACCTTTCGTAAGATAGAACTCCGGTGAAAGGTGACTGTTCACCTTCACACACGCAGTACTTTCCGAATATAGCGAAGCAATGGCACGAATCAACCGGTTATTCACTCCATAAATTGATAGAACTTCCCATAATTTACCCCTGTCTACCCTATCATATGCCTTTTCCAAATCTACGAATGCACAGAAAAGCTTCTGATGTTTACTCAAAAGCTTCTCCGTAATCATCCGCAGAGCGAAGATCTGATCGGCACACCCCCTCCCATTCATAAAAGCCCCTTGTGCATCCCAAACTTTATTTTCAGTTGTTGATAATAAAAAACACAACTTTGCAAAGTATCACTTTTATTTTTTATAAAAACCAAAATATTTTCAACCACAATGTGGCCATCTTCAGTGGTGATTTAAATTAAACTGATGTATTGTGTCGCGTCACTAGTGTGTTGTTGTGGGTGTGTCTGTATGGTGGGGGTGGGGAGGTGAAGTGTTGGTTGTGTGTGTGAGGGGGTGAGAAGGTATGATTGTGTGCGTGTCCTGTACAAATAATTTGTACAGGACACGCACACAATCATACCGACACGCACACAATCATACCTTCGTGCGTGTCCTGTACAAATAATTTGTACAGGACACGCACACAATCATACCTTCTCACCCCCTCACACACACAACCAACACTTCACCTCCCCACCCCCACCATACAGACACACCCACAACAACACACTAGTGACGCGACACAATACATCAGTTTAATTTAAATCACCACTGAAGATGGCCACATTGTGGTTGAAAATATTTTGGTTTTTATAAAAAATAAAAGTGATACTTTGCAAAGTTGTGTTTTTTATTATCATTATGGAAAAGTACCACAAAGTTGATAAAAATACTTTAAATAAATTAAAATTGGCTAGCACAGCCTATAATTCCAAACAATATCTAAAATTAAAAATAAAAGAAAAATTACTGTCATTAAAAATATATTTTAATAAAACGTGTTTAAAGTGCGAAGTGTGGCCCAAATATACGGCAATAGTGTGTAACAATAAATCTCGTTCTGCCCAGGAAGCAATCATTAGTGCAAAAAAGAAATGGTTGGTTAGTGAAATGAAAAGTGCATATACAAAACTCAACGCAATACATACATACATAGCATACCTGCATAAATTACTATCGCAAAATCTACACTATGTAGAATGGTACACAATAGACGACAAAGTTAGAGATATTGCTAGTAGAAAGGGCTTCATCAGCAAAACCAATTTAGATAAGAAACTCAACAATCTGATCGACGAAAAATACCAACAAGAACTCATAAAAACTTTCAATACACCATATCAGGAGGTCACACTCAAGGAAAAAACACAATACATTATGAAAAACTTACACAAATTGAGACACGCGCTAAGGAAGCATCCCACACATCATAATAAGCAAACATATATACATAACACCAACAAAACATTCTACACGAGAGTGGTTAACCTTACACAAGAGACATTGCACTCATCACATCTGAAGCTGCTAGAAAAAGGGTTAAAATATAACATCGGAACACCACCTACAAAAGAAAACCTTGAACACTTGGCTATTGACATGGAGTTGGCAATCAACAAGGAAGACCCAGAAATTTTATACAAATGTACAAATCAATTCAAAAAATACATACAAAAACACAAAAATACCAAAACATCAGATGAAGAAAAAATAGTACGACAAATTAAACAATTCACCACTCAGAAAGACATTATTATTACACGCGCAGACAAAGGAAACTCAACAGTTCTCATTGATAAGACACAATACAACGGCAAGATTTACGATATCATAACAGACACCTCTAAATTCCAAGAACTACAAAAAGACCCCACGAGAAAGTACCAAGAAAACACTAGAAACATTATAAAAAAATCCAACATAATACAACAACACCAGAAAAGGAATTTAATTACAATGAACCCAACACCACCACAGCTATACGCCCTCATCAAACTTCACAAAGAGAACAATCCAGCGAGACCAGTTACATCATGCATTGATTCACCAACACACAAATTAAGTCAATTTATAAATATTTTTTTCAATAACATCACTAACTATACACCACGATACACAATAAAAAACTCAACAGAATTAGCACAAAAACTACACAACACAACACCGCCTAAAAAATGTATCCTTGTCTCTTTCGATGTGAAGAGTTTATTCACCAACATACCGACGGAAACGACACTAAAATTGACTGAACATATACTTGACAAACTAGACATAGACAACAACATTAAAGACCAAACAATAGAAATCATCACAACATGTATAAGACAGAATTATTTCGAATTTGACAATAAACTATACACACAGACGAACGGCCTTCCAATGGGAAGCAGTTTATCCCCATTATTAGCAGACATTTATATGGACGATTTTGAGACCAAACTTTTTGCATCTAAACATGTACTGTTGAAACATGTGACCAATTACAATAGGTACGTTGATGATATTTTCTGTACATGGGAAGGGACACACAGACAATTAGATCAGTTTTTGACATACCTCAATTCCATAGACAAACACATACAATTCACAATGGAAAAAGAAGATAACAGCTCACTCAACTACATGGACATTAACATATCAATAATCGAGAACCAATTTACATTCAAAATCTACCGAAAACCAACATATACAGATACAATAATTCATTCAAATTCACATCACCCATACTCACAAAAAATGGCAGGTTTTAATTCCATGATACACAGATTATTGACAATACCACTCACAAAAGAAAACTACCAGACAGAAATCAACACTATCATAAATATAGCTAATAACAACGGATACCACCCAAACATAATTATACGACTACTAAACAAAAAACATAAGAACAAACTAATACACGATTACATTTACCCCAAGATACACTTACACAACAACGACGACAAATGGAGAAGAATACTATACATAGACAACATAAGTGACGAAATTACATCAAAACACAAAAACCAACACTTTAGACCAGCATTCTACACGAATAACTCTTTAAAAAAACGACTATGCAACTATAAACGAAAAACAGACATAAACAAAAAATCAGGCATATACAAGATAAACTGTAAGAACTGCGACATATGTTACATTGGACAAACAGGACGACAATTCGAAACAAGAATTAATGAACATCACAAAGCTATAAAAAATTTCACAATCAATTCAGAAATGGCGGATCACTGTAGAGAGACAGGACACAACATTGACAGAGAAAACACACAGTACTTACACATATACAATCACAAAAACCATAAAATGAACCTACTAGAAACATTAGAAATACATAGACACAAAGAACACGTAATTAACAATCAAATTCCAAATCTGTCACCTATACTCAAATTATTTGTACAGGACACGCACACAATCATACCTTCTCACCCCCTCACACACACAACCAACACTTCACCTCCCCACCCCCACCATACAGACACACCCACAACAACACACTAGTGACGCGACACAATACATCAGTTTAATTTAAATCACCACTGAAGATGGCCACATTGTGGTTGAAAATATTTTGGTTTTTATAAAAAATAAAAGTGATACTTTGCAAAGTTGTGTTTTTTATTATCATTATGGAAAAGTACCACAAAGTTGATAAAAATACTTTAAATAAATTATTTTCAGTTATTGTTCTAACCCTGTCTACTAAAATTCTACTGTATAATTTACCCACGTTGCTCAACAAGCTGATTGCACGATAGTTGCCACAGTCCAACCGGGAGCCCTTCCCCTTGTACAGAGGGCAGATAATGGCTTTCCTCCAGTCACCTGGGGTACGGCCTTCCGTCCAGCACAAGTTGAAAAGCTCCAGGCACCACTGCAGCGTCACTCGGCCGCCACAATTTATTTTGTACGCTGATAAAGCACATTTAATTGTAGATAGTGTGATTTCTCAAATATGGATCCTTCCCCCCTAGAAATTCGTTTACCCCCCGATCCACCAGACCCCCCTATATTTCCCCCTACCCCTGTTAAAGATATGAAGCGAAGAAGAGTAGGAGATGACGGCATGTCTACAGATTTGTCGGCAAGTCAAATTCTCTCAGATACTTCGTCTTCAAATTTTCAGACTCCCAAAACACCGGATGTGAATAAACCCACAGGCCCTCCAATTCCTACAAATTTTTATTCGAAAACATCTACCGGTCCCTTTTTAGTGTTCGTACAGAGTTCTCATAGCAAACCTGTACACCCCATGGAGCTGGGAAGGTTCATCGTTAGAAATAATATAAAGAATGTAATAAACGGTTCTTTGAAATCGGAAGGCCGATACAAACTTGCATTGGAGTTCAACCATTATGAAGCAGCAAACTCGTTCATTAAAAATATCTTCATAAAATCAAATTCTCAATACAAGGCGTACATCCCGACATTTAACGTTAGTAGAATGGGTCTCGTGAGAGGTATTTCCGTCGAAATTCCCGATGAGGAAATTATTTCATGTTTAAATCAGTCCAACCCAAACACGGGGAAAATAATAAAAATAAGACGCTTGAGCTATAAAGATAAGTCGGTGGTTCCACCAGTTTGGAAACCGTCTCAAACCATGGTGCTAACATTTGAGGGTCAGTCGCTTCCTAAAAATGTATATTTGTTTTATAACTCCTTTGCTGTTGAGACTTATTTTTACCCAACTGTACAGTGCTTCAAATGTACGAAGTTTGGACACACCAAAACGGCATGTCGTTCAGCCCCTAAATGTACGAAATGTGGAAAAGACCACGAACTGATTCAATGCACATCTGAGGAAGAGAAGTGTAATAACTGCGGTGGGGAACATAGAGCCACGAGCCTTTCTTGTCCGGAACTTTTACGACAAAAAAGAATTAAAAATTCAATGGCGCAAGATAACATATCATACTACCAAGTTCCAAGCTCCATTCAAATGTCATATCTTATGCAGATGTACTAAAAAAAGATTCTTCTTCTTCTTCTCCCGTGAAAAATAACAACATAACATCCTCCCGTAAAACAACATTTAGGTATAAAACACCTAAGGCAACTCGCACCCCAGGTTACGACCAAACGGAGTATGATTCTCACCTTCTGTTCCCAAACGGTGCAGAATGGTCATCAGCTCCGAATGGGTTCGCGCTGCAATCAGACCGACCCACCTCAAAAAATGATGATTTGAGCCATAATAAATTGAGAAATAACCTGTATAATGACAATGCTAAATTCATGAATTCCATGATAATGATGCTCATTGAATTACTATCCTCACAAACTTCTTCACCGTACAACGCTGCTAATTTGATTTCTTCACTTCAATCTTTCCTATCCAACAATGAACCCACAAACTTTCAATCACAATAAGATTTCCATTCTGCAGTGGAACTGTAGAAGTATTGTGTCCAACAAAAATGAAGTTATTTCCCTATTACAAGAATTTGACATATCCGTTTCAGCAATTTCTGAATCTTGGCTTCCTCCTGGCACTGATTTCTGCATTCCGGGTTACGTAGTGGTACGTGACGATCGGGCAGATGGCAGGGGTGGGGCTGCTCTTCTTGTAAGGAAAGATATTCCTTTTGATATTGTCACCCTTCCCAGCCATCCCAGTTTTCAAATTGTTGCTATCACTATTGGCAATATATCATATGCATCTATTTACTTCGCACCTAGGACAACATTTGACAAGGGTCTCTTTACAAATATCATTAATAGATTATGTAGGTCATTTATATTACTGTCTGATTTCAATGCACATTCTGTGACCTGGGGATGCAGTTCCACTGATACTTGTGGAAAAGCCATACTGGAATTCATGGATGAGCACAATCTGTGCATCTTGAATGACGGATCCCCAACGAGATTGGCTCCTCCTTCACAAAAAAGCAACGCAGTAGACATTACAATTTGTACGCCTGATTTGGCGGGTCGCTTAAATTGGTCGATAATAACAGACCCTCACTCTAGTGACCACTTCCCTATAGTTCTTTCATCTGGTATTACACATCCATCAAATAATTTGAAAACACCCCGGAAAAAATACAATATAAAAGCGGCAAACTGGGATTCATATAAGACAGCATTTCAAAATGTTTGTGATAAGGATTTCGATGATATTGATGAATTGGAGGGTAGTATCACGAAGTGTATTATTCACGCGGCGGAAATTTCTATCCCCAAAATGCGAAACCAAAGAAAACGTAAAACTCCTCCCCCCTGGTGGGATACTCAATGCAATGAAGTTGTTAACGGTAGACGACAGGCACTTCGAAACTATAGAAATGATACCTCGGAGGAGAACTTTATTGAAGCTAAAAGATGCCAGGCCTTAGCCAAAAGAACGTTTCAACGGAAAAAACGACAGGGATGGAGAAGTTTTTGCAGCTCTTTATCCCCTGACACACCAACCAGCCAAATCTGGAAAACTATAAGACAATTCAAGGGAGGAACTGCATCTCAGCCCTCGCCTCAGAATTACGATAAGTGGATCGAGGATTTCGCTGACAAACTCGCTCCTCCTTACGCTCCTTGCGAGGATGAAATGTTTGTGAACACTGAGTGCAGATCAGATCACAATTTGTGGTTGTGTAAGGATTTTAGTCTGGATGAGCTGACAGCTGCTATGGGACGTACACAGGATTCATCTCCTGGTATGGACTCAGTATCATATTCAATGTTAAAAAATTGTCCACAATCATTTCAATTAAGATTGCTTTATCTGTATAATAGAATTTTGAATACAAATAAGATTCCCAAGGCATGGAAAAAGCAGGTAGTCATTCCTATCCTTAAATCAGGAAAAGACCCTTCCATGGGGTCATCATATCGCCCGATTGCTATGTCATCTTGTATGCTCAAAATCTTGGAGCATATGATAAAGTTTCGCGTTGAATGGTTTACAGAAAATAAAAATTTAATCCCTCAGACACAGTTTGGATTTAGAAAGGGTCGTTCATGCATAGATAATATAAATATATTGGTTTCGGACGTTCAAATGGCAAGACTCGAACAGGCAAGTACAGTGGCCTGTTTTATAGATATAAATGGAGCTTACGACAATGTTAGTTTGCCAATACTGGAAAGAAAACTAAAAGGTGTGAAAATTCCAGATAAATTGTCTAAACTCATACTACGTATCCTTGCTCAGCGAGAAATCATAATAGAAACCCCAGGTGGGACAATTCAAAGAACAGTCTTTAGGGGCTTACCCCAGGGATCTGTTTTAAGTCCCCTCCTTTTTAATCTTTACACAATTGACCTGCACATATCTGTCCCTGATACCTGTAAGATACTTCAGTATGCAGACGACTTTGTGGTATATAATTCGAACAGTAATATTAATAAAGCAGCCACGGTGGTCGAAACTGCACTCGGGAATATTAATAATTGGTTGAAGACTAACAGTCTCGAACTTTCACCCGCAAAAAGCCAGGTTTTGGTATTCTCAAATAAACATAAAATTCCTTCGGTAAACATAGAGAGTAACGAAGTGAGAATCCCGACCAAGGATTCCGTCAAGTTCTTGGGTATGGTAATTCACAGGAAGCTTTCATGGAATTCACATATTGAATATACAATCGCTAAATGTCAAAAAAGCATCAACATTATGCGTTCAGTGTCAAGAGTCTGGTGGGGTGCACACCCGGTAACACTCAAAATAATGTACTTGGCATTAGTTAGATCCCACCTAGATTATGGAAGTTTCCTACTTGAACCATTGCCCAAATATCTACAATTGAAACTTGAACGAGTACAGTCACAATGCTTACGTATGGTACTTGGGGCCATGAGGTCTTCCCCGGTAGGATCTCTTCAAGTGGAAACAGGGCAAATGCCACTGCATTTACGAAGAAAACTCCTCTGTTTCAGATTCCTTTTAAAAAGACTGGATATTTTCTCACACCCTCTCACCACAACAGCGGAAAAGTTCAATGATTTACTTAAAAATGCTACTTATCGCAGACGTGTCCCTTTGCTTGTGGAATGTTTGCAGATTATTCGGCAACATTACACCATCATTCCGAAAATGAATTTACCAATGTTCTTGGCTCCGTTTGAGGCATTGGTTTTTTCTCCACAAATCGAATTGAATTTTGGTCTTCATAAATCTCTCTCAAATTGTAATAGTAACGCCAACAATCAAAATTTTCTTGTCAAAGCTAATGAAACTTGGCCTGACTGTGTTTACATTTACACAGATGGGTCTAAAGATTCCAACGGGTGTGGATCTGCACTGGTGATTCCGTCCCTTGGAGTTGAAATGAAATACCAACTTAATAGTTTCTCCACCGTTTTCACTGCAGAAAGTATTGCAATTATAGAAGCCCTAAGAGAAATACTCAGCCGAGAAATCCCAAACTCGGTTATTTTTTCTGATTCACAGAGTGTTCTTAAAGCTCTTGAAACGATACCTTCTGGCCCCGGGGACAATATGATGTGTGAAATCAGAAGCCTCCTCCTTAAAGCTTCCCAGCAAAATTTAAGAGTTCAGTTATGTTGGATACCTTCCCACATTGGCATTTCTGGAAACGAGCGGGCAGATCAGCTTGCCAGAAGCGGTTGTTCGTGTGGGGTTCACCCTCACATACCCTTGCCTGTTGTCAGTGATCTGATAATTGATTTAAAGCCCCAACTAAAACAAGAATGGTTTCTTCATTGGCAAAATTCGGAAACTGGCTCTTTTTATAAATCGGTTCAGTCCAATATCCCTCATGTGCCGTGGTTTGAGACGGTAAAACTATCAAAACTATGCATATCATTGGTGTCACGATTGCGTATCGGACACTGCATAACAGCGTCGCACTTGGCGAAAATCGGAGTCCTGCCTTCCCCGGTGTGTAGCTGTGGGCAGGACGACGAGACTCTCGACCATATATTTTTTAGCTGTCCTTCAATGAATCGAGTGGAGTTTTTAATATATCTAAAGAATGAATTCAATACATTTCCATTATGTATCAAATCAATTATCGCGACAAATTCGATTAAAAACTATATTGAAATTTTAAAGTTCCTGAAAATTAACGATAGAGTAATTTAGCTGACTGAGTTTGCTTTTAAATATTGTTTACCTTACCCTGCCTAAAACATTCGCAAACGAGTGAAGGCTTAAAAAAAAAAAAAAAAAAAAAAAAAAAAAAACAAATATACATACCTACAGTGATATTATAACAAAACAATTACACAAATAGTATGGACAACAAAAACACCAGTAAATTATATAAAAGAACCACGCAAATATTCTGGCCAAATGTTTTTTTTTTTTGGGCGGCTCATCCAACTGGATGTTATGGCCCTATTAAATCAGAAAATCATACAATCATAAGAAAAGAAAAAAACGGACAATGAAACAAAATTAAATTTAACAAACACTAGAATATACTATATTAGGATCATGTTCATCTGGACACTTTGGAATATAATGGCCAAATGTTACCCAATTGAATCATCAAAAGTAAAATTGGGATCTTCATGGACGGAACAACATTTGAAAAAAAATACTCTGTGGCGACCCTGTTCATGACGACATCATCAACCAATAGCGTCCCTCCAAGATGTCGTCATCCAGTAGCAGCCTGCCACATCGTACAAGGCAGCACACAAACCATCAGTCACCACCAAGTTTGCTTACAGCTTACAGTCAACACGCACCTTCCGCCTCGCGACGCGCATTGCGGTGCGCCACACGGCGCCCACTCAATAGTATAATCTGCATTCCATTATAACATGTTACTTCTACAATAAACTGATCCACCATACAAAACCTGTGCATTCTCACTCTACCAACTACCAATACCCATAACTCAATAAGTCATGCAACATGCAACGCGACAAAGAATAAAACTGTCGGCAAAATCATACCTTAACATATTGCACATGCATTTTTTACGCTGATGGCTCAGAAGAAGAAACTGTTAAAATATTAAGTTCATTGCAATAAAAAAAAAGGTTTAAATTTGGATTTACAGTAATAATATGCTTGTATCATTTTTTCAAATCTTGACGGTTTAGACTACCAAATTGTATAACTTCTTCTTCTATTATTCCAACTTATTCTAAATTTCAAGTTTTGAAAGATCTGTCAAAGTTTAATTAATGATCTTTTAAAGTTCAAGGATGAGAGTAGGTATCTTCGTTTAACTGCTTCAGAATTACAAAATTAAGAAAACTTAGAAAAAGAAAGACAGATTGTAGACAATATACGTATCCTTTCTGACATGTGAACAAAAAGTAAGAAAGTTTGTAAACTTCTGTCCCGGTGGAACCTTCCGATAAATAATAGTTTTGGTCATCTGATGGATGTCTCACGCAGTTTCTCTTTCTTTTTTCACTTTTAGATTGAACTAATAAAACAAAACTTTTCTTTTTCTAAGAGTCAACAGACGCTTGAGAACAGTAGGTAGGTTTAGTAAAAAAAGTTACCTGTTTTATTTTGAAAAAAAAATGAGCTAATTTCTCTTTCCTTCTGCCAAACATTAAAGTCAGAAACACAATTGTCAAAACGATAAATCTTTAATGGGCAATATATTCTTTGTTGCCAACAATAAAAAATATGTTGAAATGTTTTTATTTTATTGTCCTATATTTTTTTTGTTATCGTAATACAACAAAAGGCCACAGACCACAATATCATAATACCGTACTTAATAAGAAAGGAAAAATTTTACAACACTTCTTTATATATCTATTAACACAGCGTACTTAACAAAAAGTAATATTATAGTGAAAGATGAAAGAGGCAGTCTCAAAAAATAGAAATGTATACATCTAAACATACTAATCACAACTGAAATCTTAAATCCACCATCCACCATCACTCCAAATGGACATCCAAAATAATAAGTTTCGCATTCACGATCACTCCAATCCTCCAAATGCAGCGAGATCACTCCATTTTTGCAGACGTGAAACTTGAGCTTTGTTTTCAACCATTTAACGAAATTGCAGTATGTTAATAGTATACGTATTTTGCTATTATGAAATTTAAAACAGCAACATCAGTACGCTGGTGGTGGAAGGATGGTAAAAAAAATGAGACGATGTTGCACCACATTTTTATCACTGACAAATCAAGAAACGTGAAGACTTGGACCATGTCCACTCGAATTTCCCCGTTGACGATCAATGTGGAGTGATGGACGATGGATGGCTTGACGCGATTGAATTGAACTGATGGATATCCGACTCAACCTATCACTCCACATCATCCATTTGGTTTTCCCCACTCACTGACATTTTTTGGAGTGACATCGCTCCATTCGGACGGATATTATGTTAGTGAATACAGGGATTAAGATTCTTTCTATAAATTCTACATAACGTTTACATCTCTACTGCAAATACTTTCTTCCTCCATTTATTATCCATATTATGACCATACTTTACATATGCATATCTACATATTCCTTTTTTTAATAAATATCTGCTCACTTAAAGTGAAATACACTTTTTGACTCTTCCACGGTAAGCTACGTACATAAAGCTTATGTCATGAAAGAGGAAGATGGACGAAACAGTACGAAATCCGGCGTCATGACCGCTAACGTTCGGTTTCAATAACCTATCCGTAGTAATCAGTTAAACGCTATCCGTCAATTAACCGCAGTTAATATTCTATCCTTATCCGCGTTTCAATAAACAAACAACAGATAGATAGTATTTATGTCAGTTACCATGGAAACTATCCGCGTTTTCATACAAATCGTCAATACTTCGTCCATGTCAATTTTCGAAAATACGTCAGAGTTTCAATATCAACAATATTATTATATTGTCTATGGACAATATAATAATATCTATGCGTCAGAGAGACGCAACATTCGCTCACCATTATTTTTCTCGTCTCGTCGTCGTATATTGTTTATATGAAAATAATTTATAAAAAATAAATCATTTACGACGGTTTTGGTTAACCGAAACCTGACAAGAAAATCTTTGTTCGACAATATCGACATGAAATTTATCCGTGAATATAACATCCGGGGTTCTTCGTCCTCGTCAGAGTCGAAGACTCCGTCTTCAAATAACTCCAAATCGCTCTCGTCACTTGAAAAAGCCAAATTATTTTCAAAAAAACTTGTTGCTATACCAAACACTTGCCGTCGAAATCGGGGGATAGTTAAAACAAACCGCCGAAATCGGGGGTTAGGAAAACCATAGAAAAAACAGTAATCACAAATGTCACAAGCTACTAGAGATAGGTTATTGAAACGCATTATCGCCGATTTCTATTCAAATCATATAATGAAAGATAGATAGAAAGTTTAGATAGAAATTCTATCTATCCATTGTTATTGAAACACCAAAGTGTAAAGATAGATAGATTTTTAACCATGGATAGGAGATAGATAGGTTATTGAAACCGGCCGTTAATGTTTATCAAAGAGACTTGTAACAAATAATATTGACATAACTTTATTTAAATATGCCGTTTTTTTTTTTGTTTTTCTTTGTCTCCAGTTACGCACGTAGTCAAACAAAAATACCTTTTTATCCGTCCTGTTTTTCAGCGTAAATAAAACTTTACATGTATAAATGTAAAAAAATTATATGGGTATTTTGTATTAATGTTTTTTTTCCAAATTTTTATATTTAACAACAGTATTATCAGGATGAAATTTATCAGATTTTAAGAAAATCATAAAAAATCAATATAATAGATATCCGTGGTTACTCCCTGTTTCTTTCGTCATCTCGTGTCTCTCTAAATATTATTTTCCCTATGAGAGCCGTTTGGGGCATCAATAATAATTGTGAACTAGTTAAAGTAAATCATAGGTACTATGCCTACCTTCAAAATAGCGGCCGGTAGAAGACGGTCGTAAGCCTAGGTATACCTAGTGGTAAAAATGTACCTCCTAAATCCACCAATTTATTTAACAACTGTATCAAATAGTTTTAAATCTATTTTACATTAAATAATGATGTAAATGTATACTCGTAATGTAAAAAAATACTTGTATTTACACTATGTAACAACTATTCATAGTGTAAATACAAGTATTTTTTTTACATGTTTCATCAATATAATTTTTACTTCAATGGTCTCAGTAATGTTAAGCATTCATATCAAAACAGTCTATTTCCGTTTTCTAGTTACTATAGTGGTCGGCCAGTGCCAGAAATTCGACCATAACAAATTTTGTTTGAACATTATTAAGATTCCTTTGTAAAAGACTGAGCGAGTGGTATTTCACAATTTTCTTTCAAAAATAATGTCATGGGTATTGGATACGTCAAATTTGAAATAATGTTGATACCTACTAATGTTAAAAGTTTTAGTATGGTTATTTCATACAAAAAAATATTAATATATTCTTAATCTGACCACAGATAAACCAAAGATCTGTGTCAAATAATGTCAAATACATTGAAATGTGTGTGAGTACGAGAAACATAGCATTACAGTAGTGTGCGTACTGTTTTTTTTATTGATTTTATCTAATTTTATGCTTAATTTAAAAAATATATATTAGCATTCGCCACCCCTTCTCTATATAAACTATAAGTGTGCGAAATTTCATACTCCTCCGTCCGCGCAAATTTCGTAAAAATAGTCACAACATTTTTCCTTCACGTATTAATATAATATACATAGATATAGTAAATTTCCGTTTTCTAGTTATAATAATTTATTTTATAAGTTGATTTTTAATAAAGTGTATTTTATAGTTTGTGTTACCATCCCTCATCGCAAAGGTGATCTGTAATGGTGAGTGGTGTATTTTAATGAAAATAAAATCAATCGTTTCACGTATTTGAGGAAACGGAAAAAATATCAAAAATGAACTACATTTTTTTTTCTATTATTATCGACGATAATATTATAGTGACTTGCGACTCCGTTTTCAAACAAAAAAAAAGAATAGTAAAAAGAGAGAAGTGTTGAGAAGTCAATAAAGGTTTCGTCGGTACCCACAGTAAGTATCATCCCTCTGTGTTTGAGCTCTTATTCAAAAGAGAACGCTGATCTTTTACAGCAATATATCTCCGTAAAGTGTTTCAAAGTCGGCTAACCGTCGCATCTCTTCACCCGACATCAAAAGCAAAGTGTTTCATATTCAGTTACCGGCAATATAATATACTAGCAGTCTGTCCCTGCTTCGCACGGGTAGGTACATAGGTATTTAAAAAAATAATTCAGTTTTCTTATGATCTTTATAGATCCCTAACTTTATCAAAATATTCTCTAGGCTATGTTAATCTGGAATAATGTAGCATTCTAATGAATCTAATGGTCCCCTCCCGTCCGGCTCGTACCCCAGTGACGCCTATATCTCTGCCGCATTTCAAATTTTTTTTTTTTTAATAAATCAACACTTTTTGTGGAATTATTATAATATTTATACGTATAAAAGAATATTTTAGGTAATTTTTTTGCACCTTGGGTTACATTATTGGAGTTTTAGTAAGGATCAAAGGCTATATGAAAATAAAATATAGCCTATGTTCAGCGGGGAGAGTGTAGCTTCCCAACAGTGAAAGAATTTTTCAAATCGGTTCAGTAGTTTCGGAGCCTATTCCCGTCAAACAAACAACCGATCAATCAAAACTTTCCTCTTTATAATATTAGTTAGGTTACGAGTTTTAGTCCGATAGTTCGTTTTAAAATTGCGAATGAAACGTTAATTACATAATTAAAATAAACGTGTATTTATTAAGAACTATTTTCTAATTTAACATTGTTGAAATGGTTGAATTAACATGAAAACGTTTGATAATAATTAAGGGTTGTCAATTCTCCCTTTTAACCCCATTTAGGGGCCGTTCATTTATCACGTGAGATCAAAATGGGGGAGGGGGTCTGATAAAAATCACAAAAGATCACGTAGGGGGAGGGGGGATCTAAGAGATCACATGCATTTATTTTTTCTGATGAATTGAAAGATACACAATTTCACTTGCCAAAAATAAAGGCCAAATTTATTCATTCTTTGTACTAAGTGTTGTTGTTTTAACATTAATTGTAATTGCTAATTATTATTTTATCTCAGACGGGCGAAACCAACCTGGCAACGCTTTTTTGTAATGTTTTAAGTATTTTTATATTGTCCGTGGTGTGTTTTTGTTGCCAATGGTTCACCCATTACGCATAAACAATAAATTTAATTCAGTGCGGGTGCCTGCTTACCGAACAGTGGTATGTCTGAGTGGTGCGATGTTGAGTCGGCGTGCCTCGTTGTGTTTCGCGTACCTGGACATTTTACTTTTATTTTTTTTTATTTTATTTAACAAATATACAAACAGTGATTTTATAACAAACAATTACACAAATAGTATGGACAATAAGAACACCAGTAAAGTATATACGTAGACATTAACAGCGAGCGGGTTAAAAGTAAGACAAACAACAGAAAATAGGAAAAAGAAAAACTAATGTAACAATATGTGCAGGCTCAGCTGGGAGTAATGGGAAGAAGGAAAAGAGTGTGGGATAGGAATAAGGGACATGGAATAAAGCAGGAAGATAAAGAAGTCATTGCTCTGACGTCAAGTGTCTTCTCACGTTTTGCCTGAAAACCGTAAGAGAAGAGCTATTCAGGTCTATATTGTTGAAAAATGAATTGTAGGTGCCCGTAGAACGGTTTAAGAATGAGTTCTGTGCATAATTAGTTCCGCATCTTGGCATCTCAAATGTGGCATGAGATCGTAAGGATCTCACAGGACATCGAAAACATATATCCCCGAGAAGATCGCTGGAGTCAACCAACCCGTTAACAAGTTTAAATAAGTAGCACATGTCAGTAACAGTCCGTCTGTTCTCCAAAGTCATAATTTTGTGGTAGTGTGCAGACTGCAAGATATTATCGAAACTGACCCTACATCTGTAATTAAGATGTTTCAGCAATTTGTTCTGGACCCGTTCTAACCTATCAATGTAGCAAATGTATTGGGGACACCATATAACAGAGGCAAACTCCAGGATGCTGCGAACATAAGTTTGGTATAGAGTTTTAATAGTCTTAGTGGATTTAAATGGTTTCGACGTCCTTAAGATGAAATTCAGACATCTGAAGGCTCTATCAACGATACCATCAATGTGGAGTTTGAATGTCATTTTTGTATCGAGGATTACCCCAAGGTCCCTGACCTCAGTGCATCTTTCAATGCTCTCACCATTGATTAGGTATTTGTTCAGTATCGGACTTCTGCCTCTAGTGAAGGATATTGCGTTGCATTTTTTGGCATTCAGAAAGAGCTGATTTTTTTTGCAATAATATTGTAATCGTGTAAGGTCTGATTGCAATTCAAGACAATTGGTGATATTTGAGATTTTTTTATAAATTTTTATGTCGTCTGCGTATATCAAAAAGCGGGAGGACTCAAAACAGCAGCCGATGTCATTGATATATAAAATAAAAAGGACTGGGCCTAAGTGCGATCCCTGGGGCACTCCAGAAGGACACATTCTAAATCTGGATGCACAATTGTTAATTGCAACCGATTGCAGTCTGCCACTTATGTAGGATTTCAACCATCGAAGTAAGTCACCGTGGATACCGTAAGTCTGTAGTTTGTGTATGAGTATGTTTACATAGATTATATATTATTATTGCATGTTTTGTTATATATTTTAATGGACTATGGCCGTGTATAAATGAATAAATAAATAAATAAAAAAAGTACACTTGATTTCAGGGGGGAGAGGGGGGGATCTAAAAAGTATCAAAAAATCTCTAGATTAATGGATGGCCTTTTAGGGACATAGAAAGGTATAAGACTTCTGCTTTTGCACTCGATCTCGTCAGATGTTTATAACCTCCTTTCACCATGTCTAAAAGGAGCGGAACACGGTATGTGAGGAATTTTAATAGGAAGTGTTGTGCATATTATAGGTACTCGTACTAAATTTTGAGCTAAAAACTGAAATCTTTAAAAAATATATAAAAAGAGCTTTCAATTCAAGAAGTGGTTGGTAGACCAGTGGTATCATTTGGCGACTTTCGTACGTACAGCGTTTTGGAGGTCGTGGTTTCGAATCCCGGTGCCGACCATTCCCACTTTCACAACACAAGCTTTGCATTATGTGAAAGATGTCTATCAGATCCTATGTACCTATTATAAAAAAAAATGAAGACTTCGAAATAACAGTAGAAGACGGTTGTAAGCCCGTAGTGGTTTGTTCCATTTAAAAATCGAACATTAGTAATGAATTGTTAGTCATTATTTGTTATTTTTTCTTTTGAAAAAATGAAGTTACGACGTCACGACGAAGTTATGACGTCGGCTTTCGTACTGATTCGTGCGAAAGTCATTAATTCGATCCCAGGTGCCGACCATCTGCCTCTATCACGACACAAGCATTGAGTAGCTTACTGTGAATCAGTCAAAGAATATTCGTGTTCACTTTGAGTGATCACAGATTCATTATTTATAAAAAAAGGTCATTAGCCTCAAACGTTTCAAATCCAACCAGCCAATCTTCAATATTGGCTTCAAATATTGAAAAAAATCCATCATAAATAAGAACCACCTATAGTAATGAAGATAAAGTTATCAAAATATTACGAATAATAATTGTACAATGAAAATTATTCTTGTCAAACCAATCTTAACTTCATCTTTATCCCAATCGCAAATTATTTTATTTCATGCTGTCTTTGGTCAACAACAGAACTGCTAACCGCACATCGTCTGTACGTTTATAAAATTTACGCGAACGAAATTGAAATCAAGCGATCCCATCTCTTTGATGTTAATAATGTTATCTTGCCAAGGCATTGAGTTGGGAAGGTCGCCAGTTCACCACAAAAAGCCATTGATGAGGGTTATTTTGAGATTGTTTTGTTCTCTCTTATAACTAATCGGAACGCACCGTTTCATTTCTATTTTACAAAAATCATAACTTTTCTTTTTTATTTTTGACCTGACATTAAAAAAATCGAAATAAGTTTATTTCAACTGTGGATTCTAATAACATTTTTTTTAATGAATCTGTGCTCACTCAAAATGAACACAAATACACTCTTTGCTCTTTCACAGTAAGCTACTTAAAGCTTGTATCTTGAAAGAGGAAGATGGTCGGCACCTGGGATGGAACCCACGACCTCCGCACGAAACTGTACGAAAGCCGGCGTTGTAACCGCTAGTCTACCAACCACTTCGATGGTATTAACGGAAGATTATCCTGAAATCGCGATGCGTTTATGATTTCCTTACTGTCAATGAAGAGTATACACAGCATACATCTTTTATAATATAAAAGAAAGTCGGGTTAGTGCGAACACTCGATATCGGTTGAACAGATTTTTCCGATGTTCCATTTATTGGATTCTTCTCCGCTCCTAATAACAGAATAACTATTAAAAAGTTGAAAAATTCATAAGAAATAATATAAAATATGATATCAAAGTTCTCTTCCTGGTACTGTACCCGTGAATTTCAGTGTTTCTGGGAGTGTTTGATTCCTTCTAGCATACAACAGGCACACCCAAATATATGCACCGGGCATAGTTAGTATGCCCAGCTCCCGGAATGCGTTGCGGCATGATTCTCTGGCTCGCATATTCAGGATCATCCTAATTGCTCGCTTTTGGAGAATGAATACTCTGGACCAATCTGTCGCACGGCCCCAGAACATGATACCATATGTCATGATACTGTGGAAGTATGCAAAATATACGGATTTAGCACCTTCAAGCCCACAAATATCTCTTATCTTTTTGATTGCATAGACTGCTGTACTCAGTCTATTGCACAGCACATCAATGTGTGGAGACCACTGCAGATTCTCATCAATGGTCACCCCGAGAAACCTACAGTGCCTAACCACATCAACAGACCTTTCCGCAAGCGCACACTCAACCAGATCATCGCGAGTTTTCTGTCTGAGAGAGAAGTGAATCGCATTGGTTTTCGTCATATTTAGAACTAGGTTATTGTCGCCGAACCAGGCATTAACACGATCCAAAACCGATAGAACAAAACCGATTAGAATTTAAGGGCATCTGTAACAATATTAAATTAATAGTTCTTGAAAAATATATAAAGTTTCTTATATTATGATAAGCACACTAAACTGTAAAATAATATTATGTTCATGTGTGTTCTGCCAAAACATCGGACATTATGTTTTGTACCTAAGAATATTTTCGTAATCCATTAATAAAAATCGAAATCGTCACAAAAAAACTCCATGAGATAACAATGGTTAATCAATAATCGTATTTTGAAGTTATGTAAATAACACTGTTTGATTTCAATATCTACTGCAATACAAAAGTTTTATCACTAAACACGATAGGTATATATTATTTTTTTAATTTTATTTATTTATTTTATTTTATTTATTATTCAATTCAATAATTACAAAACATTTGAAAAACAAAAGGATTTAAAATGTTGCCCAAATAGGCTCTAAGCCTGTGCTAGGGCAAACTAAAAAAGGTTCTAAAAATATAGTCTTATAATAATATAAGTTGGTACAAAAAAAAACACACTCTCACACTCACAAATACCTTCACACCCTCATTCACTAACATTCACATACACAGCATATAAGTGAGACAACAACTGCTTTATAAAAAACAAACGTAAATAATTTATTTTATACTAGCTTTCCCGACAGACGTTGTCCTGTAGAGGCGTTCATATATGCACTGCGCCCCCAGAAACAAAAATACACATAATTGATCCGATTAAGTTACTAATAAAATAATAATGTTAAAATATTTCTAAAACATCCATATTTCATTCGTATTCAAAGCTCAGGCAGGAACAACGTGAGAATATAATATGTGCGCACACACATTCTACCTCACCTATGAAGTAGGTGCCCGAGACGAATGTGCCCGATAATTTTGTTGACTTCGCGGTGGAGTAAGAGCGGCAAATTCGTATGCGAGAATGAGAGGAAACTACCCACGATGGTGTTGGCGCGTCGCAGGTGATCCTTCCATACTAACTTAAATATTGTATTTTATATCATTTCTTACCCATTTTTTTAAACTTTTTATTAGTTATTCTGTTATCCGAAGCGGAGAAGAATCCAATAAATCAAATATTGAAAGAATCTGTTCAGCCGATCTCGATTTATATGTGTTCGCACTGACTCGACTTTAATTTATATTAGAGATAGCTAATTGAATAGGTTGAAATCAACCCCACCTGGAAAAAATTGAGATACGGACCAAGATAAGATGGGACAACATAGTGAGTATGTAGAAAATCATTGTGTCTTAAATAATGTAGATCAATATAAACAGCTGGCCAAAAAAAGTGTGGCGGAATACTTGGATTTGTTAGATTTTCTCAAATATACAATTTTTAAATTAATTGAAACAATGGAATGTCTCTAAACGAACGTTACCACAGCAATGCACGTCCCAGATATTAAATTACAAAAGCCGCGAACGAAATAATTAATAATTATTCTATCTAAACTGTTCTTGTTTCTTATTCGTGTATGACTTTACATTATATAATTATTATTAATTTACATAAAATAATTAAAATATCAAAGTCGCGTACAGTGTAATTGAGATAATTATTGTTTTGGTACAGATCCGCACTCGTTGCGTACTGTTTATATCTTTACCGGTTCAACCCTGAAAATCATGACTCGGTTTTAACAATATGTACCTACATACAATTGTACATAAAGTATAGAATGCTACTTTTTATTCCAATACAAGTTAGTTAAACTTTCATACTATCATGGCAAAAACATCATTCGTCATTAGATGGTTATGAATCAAACCCATGGCCCAATTCAATAGTTTTATGAACTAATTTCGAGGTAATCTTAATTTAACTTTGTACTTCTTGTATCTCGTTGGTCTCTAGACTAGCTTCGAGGTAATGTTAGTTTAACCTGTACTACTTGTATCCCGTTGGTCTCTAGACTTGCTTCGAGGTAATGTTAGTTTAACTTGTACTACTTGTATCTCGTTGGTCTCTAGACGAGCTTCGAGGTAATGTTAGTTTAACTTTGTACTTCTTGTATCTCGTTGGTCTCTAGACGAGTTTCGAGGTATTGTTAGTTTAATTATTTTATCTCATTGGTTTCTTAGCTAGCAACGAGGTAGTGTTAGTTAAAATGTCGCGACAAGTTTACTCTCATTATACTATTTTCTAGACGAGTTTGTTTAATTTATTGTATCTCATTGGTCTCTCAATTAGTTTCGAGTGTTTGAGAAAGATCGATTACTTAATGCATAACTTCATACCTTTTTTTAATCTATTAAATAATTATACCACATCCGTATAACCTCACTCAGAGGCATTAGAAGGCAACAACAGCTCTTCACTGCGCTCACTTTTGCGCAACTTCCATAACTTCTTTGCAATTATTGGTATCCAAGTATGTAAGTAAGTACCTGATATTTTGACTAAATTTTCATTTTATTTTAAACTTGCAGGTTCCCCCAATAGAATTTCTCCGTCAGGTGACGCTGGACCTGGGAGGTGACAGTTCTCTTGGCCCACCGTCTGCTCCCGATGCCGGCTCCGTTAAACATCTTATCAAGAGATTCAACGAGGTGAGTACACCTATTTTTATATGTTCAATTTTGTCAACAGTCAGTGAACGTCAACGTGAAATTGACGTAAACGCTCGAGCTCAATAAATCATAGCCTATAATGAAAGTAAATGATAAAATAAGTATACACAAATACAAAATGCAAAGAAGCTTTGACCTGTTATGTCAACAATTACCTCGCTTTTTACGTGGCACAGGCAGGCATGTTACTACACAAGTGATTATATTATTGACTAGCTTTCCCGACAGACGTTGTCCTGTGGTCCTAACTAATATTGAATTCTAATTTGTATAATGATAAATTTATAACATGACAGCAGTCTTTAAATTTGGTTGCTCTCTTGATCTCAATAATTTCCAACTTTTATCTCTATATTTCATTAATTATTAATTATATTCTTGTTGTATACATGAGATTTTTCGACATGTTGAACATGTCGAGAATTATCATGATTAGGAGTTTCGGAGACTTAAACATTACCACCTAATGGCGAACGTTGTTAACGTAAAGTGATCACACTAAGCCTGCCTTTGAAATAACAGTTGAAGACGGTCGTAATCCCGTAATGGTTTGTTCCATTTAAAAATCGAACATCAGAGTTGTTACATATTCATTTAACTACTGCAATTTCAGTCGATGTACCTGTTTTATACAATTTATATTTTCCATATCCGTATTATATCAATCGCACCAACCATCAAACGACTGTGATTTCCTATCAAAAACCAATTCAATTTCAAAATAAGAATTAAATTATATTGTTAGCTACTTTAAATTTTCTTGAATTTTTTAATGTTCCATGCAAGTTTTTTTTTTCTTTCATAAAAATCTTCTCCTGCAAATACAAAACGAAAGAATTAGCGAAATTGGCCATGCCGTCTGACCACTTATTAATAGGGCTCCATTTTTATATAATAGAATTTATGACAAAAATTAATTGTTTGTTCTTCTATTTTCCTCGCAATGATTTCATAATTATACTCTCACCGTTTAAAAAGAGACATCTCCTTCTCCTAGAGTATAAAATATTTTTTTACCAAAATTGCCGAATATATTCCAGCAGTTCTCAACTTTTAGTAGATGATCAATTTTATATATAAGATTATTATACTATAGTATCACACCAAGTGTCCTAGTGTCACCAATTTATTTTATGTTAAGGCTTTTTGCTGTGTAGCCAGGTAGGCTTTCCTATAAATCCGACTGACTTTCGTATACAAAACACTTCATTTTTTTTATTCCTTACTTATCTCGGAGCTAACACCGTCTTCCAGAATCGTGACATTTTCTGAAAATGTATTCCTTAGAGGGCAGAGGGTCGAAAGATTATAAAAAGCGAAACGTTACATTGCCAGTGCTTATAAATTACGTGTGATATATTGTCTTGGTGACACTTTTAATCTAAGACATAACAAACAATCTGTTTCATAAATTTCATTCACATTGAAAGCAGAAACTGTTGATAATTTAAACAAACAAAAGATGAGTAATTATCTGCGGGAGGCGTTCTAGAGTCCTTCAGATTGTTTTCATTCGAGCCAAAATGTTACACACTTACGTATATATTAGTCAGCACACGAAAGCTTTAAAATGTTTGACATCATACCAAATAAAACTGTTTTTGATTTATCTTTTAGAACACAGAGAAAGGAATTTTCTTAGCATCCTACTTGAGGGCAACAGAACTGCCTTTGAATGGCATATCTGAGACTACTACAGATGCTTAGTTTCTCTAGTTTCTTTTTAAGAGACTGAGGAATAACTCTATTCGTCGTTATCACTTTAGGCATTATGTGGGTGGTTGGTGTATGCAGAGATATTGAATTATCTTGTCTTGCTCGGCTTTTTCAAATTTTCGTTATACGGTATAGTGACATCCACGAGATATGTTATTCCGTTCCTACGATCAACCAATACTATGTCCGAACGATTTGCGTTGATCAATTTATAACGAAATGAAATAATTTCGTAATTTTCAAAAGGTTCCTACAAAATTGTAAACATTTTCAGATTTTCGTATCTTTTCGACAGATTTGCTGCTATTTATTTACAAACACATTGCATATATACAATCAACTTTCACATGGAGCACAATAATTACAGATTTTTTCAATAAGTTTACTTCGAAAAACGGACATAATAGTTAAGTATTCGACAAAGACCTCCACCTTAGACTTCCACGATTCTCTGTCAAAGGGGCTCTCTTCCAGTACAGACTCACTACTTTCTAAAAATCATCGGACAATCTCGTCTGGGGCCTATAAACTTAACGCATCTGCATACTATTTTAGAACATCTAGTATCTCGACCTGTCCAATTCACACCTATAATATTTTTGTTTTGTTTTAAGGCATATAGGTGAATACTGTAATGCCGGCTGATGAAAGAATCCAATCCAATCCAAACTCCCTTCAGGCCCCACTTAGGGGCATAGGGAGGCAACAAGAGCTCTCCATTGCGCTCGATCTTGCACAACGTTTATGACCTCCTCCCACACCATGTCCGAATTCCTGAGTCCACATGGCCCAGCCAAGTCCATCTCCTCCACATAATGGTAGAAGTGATGAGCTCACGCTGGGTGCGCCGACGTATAGCGTCGTTCGTGATGCTGTGGTACCATCTTATACCCAAAATTCTCCTGAAGTACCGAATGATGAAAGAAAAAAATCGAAAATAAATAAATAATAAATATTATCAATTATGCGTACACCATGTCTTAAACCAGAGTCTTTTCAAAGAATTCCAAGATGGATTGACTTTCTCTCATTTAGGGCACACGTCACATCACTTGTATTTTAATTACCTAAAGGTAAATTTCCTCTGAGCTAGAAACCAAAAACTTACGGTTTCAAACTCTTCCATCACTTTCACCCTTATGTAGACAGGTTTTTCAAAGGGTGCCGAATACGTTCCAAAAACATTACAGTTAAGAAACTCGAAATGAGATTGATGGATGATTCAAATCCATTACAAGATGTTCGAATTTGAATCAATATTTCAGGAGCAAAAATATTTTTTGAATCCATCATTAAAAGTATATAATTTAAGCTGTGCCTGTAAGCTAGTAATGAAATTTAATAAAATGTTGAACATCAAAGAGGTTGAAAGTTTCATTGTTATAATATGATTGCATGTAAATTTTGTACGTTTTTTTTTTGCATAATGAAACTGTGCTCACTCAAAGTGAACACAAATACACTCCTTGACTCTTTCACAGTAAGCTACTTACAGCTTGTGTCGTGAAAGAGGAAGATGGTAGGCACCTGGGATCGAACCACGACGTCCGCACCAAACAGTACGAAAGCCGGCGTTGTAACCGCCAGTCTACCAACCACCACGTTATGTTCAAATCTCAAAAAAAACAAAACGCTGTAAATATTTTTTTAGTAGAGTCTTAATAGCTGTGGCATAAGTTAACATTTTATTTTAACAGAGTTGTCTTTCTGGTGCTGAAAAGGTCTGAACTTCCTTGCTTAAGAGAGAGCAAGGAAGGGTCTGGTATTCTTTTAGAGGTAACAAGTGGAGGTTACATTGGATAAAAAGGGGACTTTATATGATAGAAGATGCATTGTTTTTGTTTTCCAATATTGAAATATATTCATATTGGGAATCATACAAAAAAATAAGACAAAAACGTGTCCAATTAATCTGTAGTCAATAATGAGAATAATTGTAGAAGACGCTAGGAATAAAAAAGCTAAAAGAACAATCGTAATAAAATAAATAATGTGCTATTTTATTTATTACCCACTACATAGCTTTCCCGACAGACGTTGTCCTGTGTTCCTAAATATGAATATTGAATACGAACTTGTATGGTTATGAATTAATTATCATTTGACCAATGTGATTCCGAACGATGCGTCTGTTTTAAACCATGTATATTCCATCCGCATTCTGTCAATCGCACCAATTGACAATTTCTGTCAAAATTTCAAAAATGCAATATAAATTATAAGGTAAAAAGTACTGATAAGGTTTTCTACGTAGAGTTTTCTTTAATTTTCTACTTTTCCGTGCATTTTTCTTAATTTTTTTCTTCTAAAAGGACATTTTCCCGATAAAAGCCTACACGACAAAAAACGAATTAGCCGTTTTTAAGCGTGATGCGATGACATCGGGAAATAGCTCTCCATTTTTATATATAAGACTAGCTTTCCCGACAGACGTTGTCCTGTAGTCCTTACTATGAATATTAATTTCAAATTAGTAATTTATACAAAAATACGTTTAAAATATTTTTGAATGTTGAAAAAATATTTCTGAAAGTATGAAAGAAATTCTATCAGAAAACTGCGTACCATTGTTTTGAAGCTCAATGGTTTGTCAAGTAAATAAAAATTATGTGGTTATGGAATTTTTCACAGATGGCGTTGTTCTCAGTAAATCCGTTCCATACTAACTTTAAAATCATATTTTATATTATTTCTTATGCATTTTTCAACTTTTAGTTGTTCTGTTATCTGGAGTTGAGAAGAACCCAATAAATCAAACATAGGAAGAATCCGTTCAGCCGATCTCGAGTAACCCGACTTTCTTTTAAATTATAGATACCTATATACCTTAAATAAAATATTTGTTGTTTTAAATCCTCATATAACCTCAAGTTTCTTTTTATAAAAAATAAAATTGTTAATACCTGGGTACATAATTATTTATTTTGGTATCTTAATCTCGAATACCTACCTACATTTATTCTTTATTTCAATCATAATATAATCGACGTGTTGCGTAGTAGTTATTATTTTTGTTTTTTGCAGTTACGAATGGTTTAATTGGTGATGGATGATGCTTGTGAAGTGTGCTGAAAAGGCTTTATGAATGTATGTGTGTTCTATTTTGTGTGCGTGCTTATTCTGTATTTGCGATTTTCTAATGCAAGTTGAAAACTTCATATATGGTTGATGGGTGCATGGTTTCTTTTTCTTTTTACATTAAGTAGTATTGCCTCAGCACAGACTCTCGTCTAGTGAGGTAATAAACCCTTTATACAAATTATATATATATATATACACACATTGTAAAATGATTATGTTTTTTTTTAATTTTTTGGGAATAAAATAAATAAATAATATATGTATCAGAAAATATCGGAAATTTCGATATGGTTTTCCCTCTTTATCAGACTTTCATGCTACAAAAAAACAATTGCACAAATTGTATGGACAACAAAAACACCAGTAATGTACTCGTATATACGAAGAATTAACAGCAAGTAGATAAAAAGTTAGACACACAACAGAAAAAAAAAACTTACGTAAAAATGTATGCAGGCAGTAAACGGACGAAGTCCAAGAGTGAAGAATAGCAAAGGGACATGGAAGAAGCAAGAAAATAGGTAGAAGCAAGAGGACAAAATAAGTTATTGGTAAAACGTCAGGTGTGTCCTTACATTTTGTCTGAATACCCAAGAGATAAGTTCAGTTTAATAGAATTATGTAAAAATTAAATAAAAATCCCGTAGAACGGTTTGAAAATGAGTTCTGTACATAACTAGTTCCACATCTGGGCATCCCAAATATAGTTTGAGATCGTAAGAATCTCACAGGACGTCGAAAACATGAAAAATATACATAAATATTTAATTAGAAGTTTAGTTGATGATATTCCCACTGTCCCATTCTGCCCCCGTTCTCCCCTACGTGTGTGTGTATGGGTGTAGTACAAATAAAGCTGACTCTGACTGTAACTGTCGTGCTGTACTACAGTCCTGACATGTCTGATTGTGACAGCTACTTGACTGTTTTATACTTTGACCGAGATTATTCGAAACACTTGTAGGTACATAATAATATATCTACGTCATAATAAATCGGGGGTAATAATATAATATAATCCTTAGGTTGTCGTTGTATGAATAGCTTACGCGATTAGAAAAACTCAAATCTGGTCTCGTCCGACGTAAACACAAAAATATAGGGAAAATGTTTCAGTACCTGCATACTAATTTCACGTCAAACAAAGCGTTTGTTTGAAAATAGAAATAAAATATTTGAGCTGAAGGCTTCATTTCAGGGTAAAGAAGTTGAACGTTCGATCAATTCGATTATTATCATTTGTCTATGATATTTGTAGTGTAATGTGTCATTACGAATCTTCTTCTTCAACTTTTCGCCATCTCAGCTCAGTTCGGGTCGAATCTGGTTGTCCTAAGATTTAAGCTAATATAGTTTTATAGCCAGAGCTGAAAATAGGGTATATTTTTTTACTCGTTGATATGGTCCCCAAGGAAAAACAACGAGAAGGAACTGTCATCGCCTTGCACCTTTTCTCTTTCACAAAACGAGCTTTGCTTTCCGTGATTGTTATATTTTTGTTCACTTTAGGTGACTCCAGATTCATTTGAAAAAATAATTGTTGCATCAAAAAGTTAACTATTAAAGTGGAATGACATTGTACAACTTTCTAACGAGGTTGAACGTCTCTAGTAAACTTTGTTGGTTAAGAGTTTGGTCGTGGTCCTCCGTGTGATGCACGGCTGCGTTGGTGGGTAGGTACTCGCTGCTATCCCAGTTCCTGTGGTGGATGCAGAATATCAACACCCACTACTAGCGTGAGAGTCCCCCGCACTATCTTATCTTTGACACAAAGCGCTTTGTACCCTCACATGTTGACTATGTACAAACAACCACCTACCTACCTGTGAGAGTGGCGCTACTCTGAAATGTTAACAAGAGCATGCGGATAAGGTGGTTTGTCCCCCTTGAGGTGGTCGGACATAGCGCAAGAATAATAATTTGCTTTATTTATAGAAGAAAAAACTTTAAATAAGTTTATCTGAAGCGTCTATTTACACGCTTGCCACGGCTTGGCAAGCCACCACAAACTCCAAGGCTTCAAAAACGCTTGGACGCCATTTACACGTTGGCGTGCGCGTCGGTATTTTAATACATTTGCCGCGAATTCTTTTGATCTGTGTTGAAAACCGACACTTGCCCAGATCGGGACAAGCGTTGGCAAACTCACATAAGCCAAGGCAAACACCCCGTTTACACGTTGGTTTTTGTGGTGGTTTGCCAAGCCGTGGCAAGCGTGTAACTGCAGCATAAGCCTAGTATAACCAACCCAAATGGTATAGAAGAAATATCACTACACTTTAAAATTTTGGTTTGGTTTTGGTAGGTATGTCCAGTACGAAAGTGGGAGACGGAACTGCTGGCCTACCAACCGCTTCAAATGATATGAATTGAAAATTATTAAAATACCTTTATTAAATTAATGCACATCACTTTTGTCAAAATTTCGTAACTGCGCATTGCCATATCAAAAGTGTCTCAAATTTCACACTGCACAAATTTACCACACAAATTTTAATTTATTTCAGTTGACAGCGTGTTTTGTTGTTAATAGACAGGACCGTTTCAGCGTATGATAATAGTATCCGACACACCATACCGCTGACGATGGCAGTTTGATATTTAATAACGAATCGATACATTTGACATGCCGTTTCTCATTAACATTCCAAACGGTTATTGAATGTTTTTGTTGGGAAAATGAATTTTGTAAATAGAGGATTGGATGGATGCAGGAATATAAACAAGAAGCATCGGAATTAAGATGACGATAGTTCAGTATTCTTTAAAAGCTAGAGATTCATGAATCAGTAATATAGTAAGTTTTCTACATGATTCAAACTTGTGAAAGCACATTCATCATCAGTTTTGCTAAATGCAGTAGCAGGTTATTCTTAAAACTTTAATATAGGTACATGAAATCAAGGTTTTTCTTTTTCCGCATATTTCAAATTTAAACATTTACCTTTTGTTTCGTATTCATAGTTCCAGATTCATACTGTCCTTCGTATCCATCCATAATATGGTCGCACCTGTGACAATTATTTTTCTGTGTGGAGACACTCCGTCTATGTCATTGTGTCCGTCAATTACCAACAAGCTCCCGTGGGGTCACCATCTGCGCATTGTCGTTGAAACTGACAATTAGTTCGGCGAGTTACGTTTGTATGTGTTATGTTATTACTTTAATAAGGTTGAAAGGATTTCAAAAAGAAGACTGCCAGTAAAAAGGTAGGTGCGATCTTTCCCATCTGCCCCTTTATGAAACATCTTTCAACAATATTTCATCTTCTTTTCCATTGGATGACATTCCAATGAAAAAGACCGTCAGTGCATTCAAGAAGTCCCTTTACGAATTCATAATTGGTGCACTCGTTTATCAGCCGACGTTCGATTGTCATCTCACATTCGCATGCTGTGAGTCCATCAATCCCCATTTATGTAGGTTTGGAGCCTACATCACATCTCATTCATTTCACTCTACACTATTACTTTGTGAGTTGTGTTGTGTCATACGATAGGCAAAGAAAATGGTCATTAATTCTTTGATTGTGCTGTAAATCACTTTTACCGGACAATTTGTCATTTTTTATCGTAGCAACAGTTGCACGTGTGTAGGAAACTCTGATCAAGCATCGCATATTTCTTCGATAGAGTTGTTCCCACGAATACATGTTATTATTGATTTTCATACAAACCATCGACTGACCGACGAAAATTATAAATGTAAAGAAATATTTCCCGTATTCGGATTGCTTTTGTCCTTTTTATAAAAAAATATTTCGCGTAGTGTTTCAATATAAATGTCAAGTTACGGACGAACTTTCCGATTATATATATAGGATTATTTGGTAAGCTGAATAAAGCATCTCAATCAAAACTAAAAATGGTTACATACGCAGTGACAATCCTTAATAATAATAATAATACTTGGACAACTTTTATGGCGCCGTTTAGTGAAATATCTTCACCTAAAGGGCGCCTCACATAAAATAAAAGTAATAATCACCAATTAGGCTTGTCAAAACATAATGAAATAACAAAAATGGCAATAATCCCACAAGGTTCGTCATGTTGTAAAATATGTGAAATCATCATATATATTTGTAAACAGTCGATATGGATTGGAAGAATGCAAATTTAATACAAAACATCAGTAAGACATCCGAAAAAATGGGTCTTTAAGAGTTTCTTAAACTTGTCAACTGTTTCGGCTTGCCTTAAACTCAGAGGGAGAGCATTCCATAGTTTGGGCCCCACCACGCACAAAACGCGATCACCGTAATGCGTAGGGTTTCGTCTACGGACCTCCTCCAGTTCAGAGAAGAGGCTCTGGGCCGACCTCAAACTTGCGCGCCTTTCTGTTATCATTTTAAACTAAAGTGAGAACTGCAAATGATTTAAAAGAAAAAGTCACAATGAGCAGTATGTATTTAGTACTGTCGAACTTTGAACCCCAAATAAGACCAATCTATAGGAGGTTAGTACGTAAGTAACTGTACAAAGAGGGTTGTTTGAGGGGATAATCAACCGACATTTACGAGTTGTAAGTTCTAAAGATATTCAGTGTTCTGTCACACGTCCTGTGTTTGCGTACATCCCCGTTGGATGTCTTGTCATGTGTAATCAAAGAGAATATAATACCTTACGGATAAGAGACGCAACTCCATAGATGAAAAAAATGTACTGACTGGTTTGTTTAGCCAACATTGAAACAAATTTTTTATTATGATGTTGCCTTTCTGGTACTTGACAGCGGGCAGTCATGGTCATACCCACAGACTACTTATATACCCAAGCAATTTTAAATTTCTCATAAGTCATGGGTTAAAAAAAAAAGTATTTAATTTAATGATAGCTTTATTGCAGTTTTACAAAAATTTACACAAGAGTATCTATACACCTACTAGATATTTATAACACTTTTGACAAAAGTTTTAATACATAATATTTGTTGTACACATATTTTTAATACATAATATTTGAACTTTTTGAAAAAAGTGATAAAAAAAATCATCACAAAAGTCAAAAAAATAAACATCACAATTGGTATTTTTCTCATCACTTTTATGACAAATGACACACCTTTTATGTCAACAAAATGACCTCAATACTCAATCCGTAGGTTTTGTATTCTCTTCGAAAATAATACAATAACACAACAGACCGCTAAAAAATGGCGTTAAGATTTCAGTTTAGTTTGATGTTTTTCAAACATAAACTAAACAGTCGCGTGGCAACCAAACAACAAGTTTGCAATTCATGATATTATTTTGGTTTTTCAATGTTGGTACCTTAAAACCTGTCGCCATCCATACAAAAAGTGCTTTGTATGACGGTTTCGACCCACTGTGTGTAATGTTTGCACGTAAACATAATCAGCATACGTCACACTGTGACAATCTTAATACACAAACACGTAGGTACAATCAAGAGAGTAGGTAAGTACTTAATTTCAGGGCAGAATAAAAATTGGGCGAAAAATTATCTACCTAGTTGTAAAATACCACAGCTCCAGTAGGAAAAATTGTTTATGTTTTAACATTGCACACTAGGCATTTGGAATCGGAGTGGAGGCATGGGTAGGCAAAGGTACTACAAAAGTGTTCTTGATCTTAATCAATGTTAATGACCTCCTCTTACAAATATTCTAACCTTTTTTCTAGGCCCCATTTTATGACCTGGAATATACCTACTTTAAAAAAATAAAAAATGACTTATGTACCTACTTATTGTTTACACTAAAAGCCGATCTTATAAACGAGAGACCAAATATCCGTAAGTTTATCGATGGTTTACTAACAAATTGTCGTACTGAAGTTTGAATAACGAATTTTTTTAAGACGGAAAAACGAGCAAACGCATCATATTTCGGTTTAATTTGACTTTTAACTAACGGATGTTTATAAGACTGGCCCTTAATGATTATTCTAGGAACAAAATTTAAGAGACCTTGAATCAAAGAGTATCTCATCTGATGTTTTTTTTTCTTTGATAAAAAAAAAATCCCAATACCATAAATGGAAAACGTTATAACGTAAAGTCATTTAACTAAGCCAGCAAATTTTGAACGAAAATTCCTCTTAAAATTGAAAACATTTCTTTACTGATTGCATCGAATATTTGCAGGGTTATTTACGAAAAAATTTATGTTTACAACTAATCAAATATTAAAGACTTTGCACTAAAATACCCGTTTTTTTTCACTTTTACTTAACCGATTTCACTTAATGATGCCGCGAGTTCTTAACATATGAAACTGGTATTAACGTTTTAACGTACAATGTACCTACCTTCTTTAATTAAATAGTCTAGCAAGCTTAGTATACATTTTCTATTTTCTGTAACGTTTCTCAAACTTTCCTGAATCCATAACCAAAAAAATACAATGAGAACTTTTAGATACCTACGTAAGTTGCGGAAAATTTTGAAAATTATTCCAAATAATAATAATTAATGTAATTTGTCTCATTTACCTCAACTCAATTTTTTCAGCATATTATTTCACCCCTTAAGAAAATAATTATGTTTATGTACTAAACATATTCGTGAATACCCCTGCTAATTCGATGTTACGAGTATAATGTACAAACTTATTCAATGTTCTACTAAAGAAAGAACAATAAAATAAGACCAGCAGTTGGGATCCTTTCCACCTCTGCCATGTGCATCTGCTCTCCATAAAATTATAATGACTAACAGCATGTTTCATAAAAAATAAAGGAGACTTTAAGTTTCCTTTAAAAAATAACGCGTTTCATAGCAACAAAATGACATTTTAAACCCGACTTTATGTTTAAGTCTCGTTAGAGGCACTAAAGTCGACTTTCGTATAGTTCAATCTTTTAACACCGGAGTTCATAGAAAATTTCGGGGCGCTTTAACTGTCACAAATTATGAACATTTGTATACGGTGACACTGTGGACAATAATGATCGAATAGGGTGGAAAACATGGCAAAACGGGAAGAATATTATGGTTTTACTGATTTAATTTACTAATTCATGCGTAATAATAAATTAACAACAATAACGATACATTGATGATTTATTTAAAAAAGAAATTGACAGATTAACAAAAATTAGGCCAAAATATTAGTAAACAACCTATGTTTTCCATAGATTTCCATGGTAACACTATCAACTGCAACCAACTTTCAAATATTATTTTTTTATGAAACCCGTCAACTTAAAGGAAACTTTAAATTTTAAATGTTCCTTTACAGCCGATTTCATAAAAAGCTTCAAAAGAACACTTTAGTTAAAGTTCCTTTTAAAATTTAAAGACTCCTTTAAGCTGACGCGTTTCAAAAAAATATTCCAGCTAAAATTTGAAATGTCAAAAAAATATTTTAAAGTTGGTAGCAGTTGGTAGTGTTACCATGGAAATCTATGGAAAACATAGGTTGTTTACTAATATTTTAGCGGAATTTCTGTTGATCTGTCAATTTCATTTCTCAATAGAGCATCGAAGTGCCGTTTTTTTGTGTTAATTTATTATTATGGTTTATGAATTAGTAAACGAAATCTGTAAACAATAATACTCTTCCCGTTTTGCTATGTTTTCCGCCCTATTTAAGCCATTTTTTCCACACAGTGTCACAGCATACAAAATATTCATCTTTGTGACAGAGACAGCGCCACGAAATTTTCTATGAACTCCGGTGGTAAAAATTTGAACTCACTAAAGTCGACTTTAACTAAAAATAGTAATCAATAACGGTACTTTAGCTAAAAGTCGGATTTAAATGTCGTTTTGTTGTTATGAAACCCGTTATTTTTTTAAGGGATTTTAAAGTCTCTTTTATTTTTTATGATCCCGGCCGTTAGTATTACAAAGTTACAAATCATGTGTTTGAAGAATCCTGCGTCGGCGTATAGCGTAGTTCTTCCTCCACATTATTCTTCTACTTTTTCTGAGGCACTTTGTGCAAATGTCATGACATTTAAATTTCCAAGAATATTTTGTCGCAGTTGAGAGCAGCTAATAGAGGAAGAAATCAGAACAAATTTTACAAACTTATAATACGTTTTCTAACATCATCGCACAAAAGTTTGTCCAGGAGCGAATATAATATTCATCCCGATGCTGTTATGTTGGCAGAAGTTGAGCATGCGGGTAACTATTCCTGGTTCATTAATATGAAAATCCGACAAACAATTTAGAAGACACGACCCTCAGATAATTGTTCAAACATTATTAACATGTATCCAAACTATTCAGTAGAGAACACACGCCACACACTAGCTTATATTTTTGTTTGTTCAAAGCAAAGATTATCCTGCAGCCAATATCTTCATATTCTATATGTTTTTACCACCTAGTCTATATCATCAGAAATGAAAAGATTATAAATTTACTATTGAGTGGAAGGATATTGCACGCACAACTTAAGTGTCATTTTTTTTACTTTTGATCATCTATCTATATTTTTGACAGTTTCTTATTTAAACATTTTATTTTAATTTATTCACTTTGACATCGATGTTTTACTTCTATGTGTTACCCCACTTACAGACTTGCCTTGTGGGATTTTCGATTTTATTTCAAATTTGTATAATTCAAACATTGCATATATTTGTAATTCTTTTACTGTATTATTTTTTCATTACTACTTATCGAAAATAAACGTTATTATTATTATTATTTTATTCAAACATGTTAAAAATATGAAGTGGTTGGAGGTCTAGCGGTTACGACGCCGGCTTTCGCACTGTTTCGTGCGGAGGTCGTGGGTTTGATCCCAGGTGCCGACCATCTTCCTCTTTCACGACACAAGCTTTAAGTAGCTTACTTACTGTGAAAGAGTCAATGAGTGTATTTGTGTTCACTTTGAGTGAGCACAGATTCATTTTTAAAAAAATAAGTATGCAAACATACAAATGAGAAGCAGGTTAGGTTCTTTGATTTACATTTTCGAAATATCACTGTAATCATCAAGATAAAACCTTATTTCAAATTAAAACAGGATCCCCGTCCCCTGCCCTTTAATGTGCAGTTTTTAATGAATCTAGGATTTTTTACGATACGGCGCGCGTGATGGATAACATAACTCAATATCCGCAGAAATCATTTATGCAATTATTTTATCATGAAGTTTCGATTGACCTCCTTTAAATAATGGATGAAATTTATTTGCATGAACCAGCTTAACTTCTACTTAAATGTAGCCTCTGCAGTGATGAAATAAGGAAAACTTCAACCTTTGCGGTTAAACAGAGAGGCATCAGGTGTGTGCAAGACTGTGTACTAATTCCTAAGAGAGATATACCAGATCCCACCCCATATTATTTACATTCTAATTACATGCATACTAAAGGAGATGGATCTCTGGCATATAAGTGGGATGGTACATCTATACCAACGTCCTTACACCAAGCTCTAAGTAACGATGTTACCACTGGAAGACGGGAAGCCATGAATATGGAAGTAATCGTGTTATTACAATGAAAGCACCGCTTGGCTAACAACTTCATATCTCCGTTTTATAAAATAAATTTTGGATACTTATTTGACTTTGTTGATTAATTTATTGCCCGTTACTGAGCGACGGACTTCTTGTACAGATTTATTTATTTTTATTTATTTCTTTAGATTCATATTATGCTCACACATTTCTAAAACTGACATAACTTGCGAACTTTTGTTATTATGCCAACGCCAAAATTTGTCAAGCGTGATGGCGAAAATACCCTTTCCCTTCAGATCTTGGGTTGGCTGGAAGAGATCCTGCAGGATAAGTCCGCCCTTTGATACAATGGATTGTATCAGTATTGTATTTAAAATTTATAACAATAAAGCATTATTTATTTATCTTGGACTCAGTTTGTTTTTCAGTTTATCGCGGCATAATTATTGTATAATATCTAGGTTCATTTGTGTTGTTGTTATTTTTATAAATCTCCCAGGTAAGTTGGTCCATCTGTCATCCGTTGTTCTCAATAAATGACTCGCCCAGATCCATTTTAGTGAGCTTTTTATTTGACACATCGATAATTTTGGTCCTTTCTCTAATCCACTCATTTTGCTTCTTTTGTCTACAAGACTAATATTTAACATCCTTTTCTCCATCGTTCGTAAATTTACTTGGATATTTTCTACTGATCGTTTTGGAAAGGTGTTAGTTTGAAAACCATATGTCGAATTTACAAGTGTATATATCAAAGTAAAAACACGCCGACAAGTCTTCTGGCGAGACTTGGCGTGACACAATAGTGCAATTGTATATTATTTGATATTTTCTTTAATAAAAAAATTTAAAAAAAAAACCGAAAAGATGCAGTTGTTTGTGAATCGTTCGGACTCGGTGTAGGTCAACTTAGTTAAAAGCCATAACTTGTCGAAATATATAAATTAAAATAAAAATTCACCAAAAGCAGACCGTGCCATTTATATCAAGATTGACTGTTCTCGTGGTTTATCTAGGAATCTACTCATTCACTAACCTCGTTCTAATATTTTATAGATAATTTCTATTTTAAATCTGTGGCCATGTGTACGAACTTTTTCACACAAGTCAAGAGATGAGTGGAAACAGCTCAAACATAAACGAATCAACTTAAATATTTAACGAGGCCTGATTTTACGCAACCTCTATGACACCACCTGACAAGAAGGTTCTCCCAAGCTGCGCTGCATGGTAGATAACTTCACTCAGGACACTTCCACTCCCTCCCTACTTACTTTATAACGAAACTCATGGGAAATCTCTAAGTACATTTTGTTAAGGATATAATATTTGTCTATAAGCTATCTTGTTTTAGTCTCGATCTTATAAACATCCGTTAGTCAAACTACATTTTACGGACGAAATTATTAAAAAAACGCCTGAATGTCAGTTATGCACTGAGTTCCTAGGGAGCGGTCCGTCGTCTGACAAGACGGCAGTCTTTCAAAATATATGACAATGTTTTTGTTACTACGGTAATAATATTGACAATGTTCTAAACTCACATACTCACCGCTGTTTACAGTAGGAAAACAGACCATTAGCCTTTCGTGAACCGATTGTTTTTATTTACAGTTCTCTGTTTTCGTAACAATTTTAATTTATTGCGCAATTTCTTCGACTAGTGATATGGAGTACTAATTTTGATTTTACTTGCCGTCCATTGACGTCAATTCGGTACTCTGACTCGTCAAAAATGCAGCAATAAAAGAACAACACTAGTCGAGTTATTGACAAAATATCGGCGGCGCACTATGGAATATTTGCACCAAAAACTCGTTGTAAAGTTGCGAAAACATGCATAAATTAATTTTGGGCGGTTTTTCTTCATAGTTCATAAACAAAAATATTTTTATCTCACGAATATTTGGTCTTTCTTTTATAAAATCGACCCAAAAACATGTTTTTTTTTTTAATTACAAATAATGTTATAGTTTTTTGCTACCCTCACTAACTGAAACACATATTTTCATCATAAATAGGGATACGTCAAAAAAACTAAAGAGAAATTTCAAAATTTGAATTTATAACATAGACAGGTACATATTATGTTAATATTTTGAGCTTTTCTCGGGTCGTAGTAACGCTGTATCATTAAATTTGGATAGAAATAGACTTTTAATTGATTCACCACCAGCGGTCCTAGCCATTCAATGAGAACAATGCAAGCTTCTACTCTCACATAACCTCGCCCTTCTGTGTAGACTAAGCCATATTGAGTTTATACACATCAATCTGCAAACTGCGGCTTATAGTAAGTACAACTAGGTTCCTGCCCGTTCCACCATTACCACTTTTGTAAAAGCTTACATTTTTAGAAAAAATTCCTTCATTGATGAATATAGAACTAAAAACCCTAAGAATTCATTACTGATGTTCGATTTGTTAAATGAAAAACCTCTACGGGCTTACGACCGTCTACTACTGCTATTTCGAAGGCTGGCTTAGTGTGATCACTTTACGTTAACAACGTTCGCCATTAGGTGGTATTGTTTAAGTCTCCGAAACTCCTGATCATGAGAATTCTCAACATGTTCAACATCTTGAAAAATCTCATGTATGCAACAAATAGATATTTAATAATAATTAATGAAATATAGAGATAAAAGTTGGAAATTATTGAGAACAAGAGAGCAACCAAATTTAAAGACTGCGACTGCTGTCTTCTTCATTGATGATTCATTTTCTTTACATTTTTTTTATGAACTAAACAGTCATTTATACTCAATAGTAATATTCTGATAGGTACTTATTCCAATATTAGCAAACCTTTTTTTAGTCATTATTAATTTAAATAATGTCAATCCCAAAAGAAATCTGGCAAAGGATGTGATCGAATAATTATTATTAATCTAGCATGTATTAATTATTCAAACACCCTTAAAAATGTGATCGTTACGCATTAGCCCGAATATAACGCGTTACTTTTCGACCATTAAGTTTCCATTAGCAAGATCGATTTTTGTTGAATTCGGGGTTTAGCGCCAGTCGCGGGGTCGCGTTATATTCGGGCTAGTACGTTAAAATCATAGTTCTGTATTCCAATATCTATGAAAGAAATTCGTGAAATGGGTGGATACACACACATTCCCCATACAGGTACCGCTTCAGATTTTTGTTGTTAATATTTAGACAAGAACTTGAGGTAGCATTCGCTCTTGGTCTTGACCGCAAAACGGTCAACAAAATGTATCACAGGGTGAGCTTTAATTAGCTAAAAAAGCGTTAATCCCATATCTTCGGCCAAATCCGTCAACTTATCAGTTTTTCGAATGCTAGAAAGCCAAGTACAAACTTATTAATGGACAAACAATAATATTATTTTTATAGTCTAACAATATAAGCTGTAGTGTGCTGATGTGAAGCATCGATTCACTTGTCGTTCGCTATTGTAGAATATTATATTGTCAAGTGCAACAATACATTTTGTCTGCAACACATGGAGGTATATTAAGTACCTACGGCAAGTTATGCAGTTCATATTCTCCAAAGATAATAGCTATCATATCAATTTCATATACATTAAAGTTATTTCATTTTATTACTATGTAATGCCGCTACCACACTTCGCTATGCGTTATTCGGCCGCAGTATTAGACTATTTTCTTTTAAGTTAAAGTCTTGTTTCCTGCTTAAAAATATTCTCATCATACTCTTGTTTCCTATAAATTTGTTTTCTTACTCATTACCAATCACGAAGTATCCTTAAAATGATAGGCACAGAGAACGAAGCTCTTCCCTTTTCCATCCGGACAGACTGCTTTGTTTTTTTTTTCAACTACATAGGTTACACACATATAACCTCTCAAATTATCTTTCTTCACATTCTTATTTTTATATGATTTTATAATCACTTATACTTTTAACATGCCCAAACCATATCATACTGTTGATAGTTTCGACCGATGGTGCTTGGTAATAGTCCATTCACATCATCTCTATGTAAATTAATACGGATATCTCTATCTATACGACCCGAACCTTACTTCTTCATTTGGAGTTCGGAATCATAAAGTGGAAGCTATTGCTCCCTTAGTTGTTGACAAACCTTCAATTCAGTCGACGGCTTTCGTACGTACAGCAGACTGAAGGTTATGTATTCGATCCCCAGTGCCAATCATTGCACTTTCACAAATATGAAAAATATTGAATGTGTGTTTATGTTCACTTTGTGTAAGCCCACATTCATTTATTTTTTTTAAACAAAAATTTATAAAGTACAGTGCGTCGAATATGTTCGAAACAAAGTTAATCTCAACATTCAAAATTATTGACAAGCACAAGATGTAAATATTTAATCATTTTAAAAATTATTTTGTAACACAACTTTTTCCGAAAAAGTCATTTATGAAAAAGAAAACAAGAATTGTTGTTTTCTTCATCAGCCTTCTTAAATTATAGTTTGACGTAATTAGGGAGACCTTTTACCATATATAGAGACTCTTCTTATTGGAACACTGAAACGTTTTCTTCAATTATGTGGCAGTATGTGAGAGCATACATACATATGTGAGGGCTTATTTACAAAATCAATTGCAAAATATACAATATGACAAGTTCTTCTGCTAATGTACATATTATTGAAACAAATAGTGAGAATACTTTGTGTGAGCAAATCTCTCTGCTCCTTAATTACACTGCACATAAAGTACCTACATGTATAGCAATTAAAATCAATACCATTGTGGATTCCAGTAAAGAGAATCAAACACAATATGTGGGTAGCCCAGTGGTTGGCACGAGCTATGATAGAATGCAGAGCTCTTCTTCTTTTTCGGAGACAGGCCATCGGCCTCCGTGGCCATAAATAACAAAAGCGAAATAGGTTTCGTTCTCGCTCATCAAAATGTTCAGGGTTTGAGGGGAAAGGAACATGAGCTATATTTGTCGGCCACTGTTCATAAGCCAGATGTAATTTGTATAACGGAATCTTGGATTGACAAAGATGAAATATCTAATCTTACACTTGACAATTACATATTAGCGAGTAGCTTCTGTAGAGGGCGCTCTATTAGAGGGGGTTGTCTCATACTTGTTAATAGTAAACACAAAACTAAAAACAGATTGGATATTATAGAGATGTCAGTAGAAAAACAATGCGAAATTTGTTGTACCGAGCTGAAATTTATGATCATAGTCTGCATCTATAGATCGCCATCTGGAGATTTCAATAATTTTATTAACATATTAGAGGGTGCTTTAAATAAATTAGCATCTAAAAGTAGAAAACGCGTTGTGGTTTGTGGAGACTTCAACGTGGACTTTAATTCTAATACTAACAATACTAAAATCTTATTAGACCTAATGAGTTGTTTTTCATTGACACGTAGCATTTACACAGCTACACGTACCACTAACACAACTTCGACTTGTATCGATAATATCTTCACGGATTTCACCGTTCATGAGTCAAAGTTGTGTGGTTTTGTGGGGTCTGACCATGATGGTCAACTAATTAACACTACCATCTCTATGGACCGGAATTTGCCGGAGTGTTCCCTAATAAAGAAAAGATATCCTAATGAAGAAAACATTCCCAGATTCTTACAATCATTGAAGGAAAATCTTGAATCCATAGATCTTGATGAAGATCCAAATGTATTATTTCATAATTTCTTTAATTGTATAATTCTGAATCTAAATTGTCATATTCCGGTAACGATGTCAAAATCCAAACATAAAAAAACTTTTACTAACTGGGCAACTCCTGGTATAAGAATATCAAGAGATAAATTATTTAAATTATACAAGATCAAACACACTGGTGACGCATCTTTAAAGAGTTACATAGTAAGGTATAGTAAAATTTTTAAAAAGGTTTGTAAAATTGCGAAAAGTAATTATTTGAATAATAAAATAGTGAACTCCACTAACCCAATAAAAACGGTATGGAATATAATAAAAGAAGAAACAGGTAGAGCTCCCCAGAATAATGATCTGGACACTGCCCCTGTTAAAAAAAGTATGGATGAGGATATTGTCGATACATTTAATATTTTTTTTACTAACATCGCTGACGAACTAACTAGAAACATCGGCGTATCCAAAAGAATGGCTCTGGAGTATCTTCAAATCCATCCCCGTCTTGAAAATGTATTCAAATTTAGAATGATATCCATTTATGACATTATAAACACCACAAAAAAACTAAAACTCACAAATGCACAGGACTTATTTTTTCTATCAAGCAACTTTCTCAAGGATATCATAGTCGAATTAGCTCCTATGCTGTCCCATGTATTTAACCAGTGCCTAATCAAGGGCATTTATCCGGATTTATTGAAAATAGCTAAGGTTATCCCAATACACAAGAAAGGTGATAAGTCAAACCCTACTAACTATCGCCCAATATCTATTCTGCCAGTGATAAGTAAGATATTGGAGAAAATAGTTTGTGAACAACTTACTAAATTTTTGACCGATAATGACGTGCTGCATTCTCAGCAGTATGGTTTTCGTAAAAATAGGTCCACAGGACATGCTATGGCATCCCTTACTGAAAAGATCTTACGTGTTTTTGATGAGGGTCTTGATGCGTGTGGCGTGTTTTGTGACCTCTCAAAGGCCTTTGACTGTGTTGAGCATGATATTCTGATTGGTAAGTTAGAGCATTATGGCGTACGTGGCTCAGAGATTCGCTTCTTCACCTCTTATCTGAGTCAAAGACAACAGATCACAGAGATAAATGGCGCACGATCCAAAATGTGTGGGGTTAAGCATGGCGTGCCACAGGGTTCAATTCTGGGACCACTGTTGTTTTTAATTTACATTAATGACCTTCCAGACTCTTTGAAGGGCAGATGTGAGGTTGTAATGTACGCGGATGATACGTCCCTTCTTATAAAGGGCAATAAATGCGATGAAAGTCTTGCTGAGAATGTGGTTAGAATTGTTGAGGACGTAAACCGATGGTTTGATGCCAATAATTTAGTTTTGAACATGACAAAAACCAATGCGCTTTGTTTCTCTCTGAAGCGGAATAAAAATATATTAGCGAATCAACTCCTGGAAAGTAATTCATTACACATTGTGAATAGCTATAAGTTCCTTGGAGTAATAATAGACGAGAAGCTACAATGGTCGCCACACGTGGACAAGCTCTGTGGTAGGTTGAGTTCGGCGATTTACGCCATTAAAAAAATTAAAGACATGTGTGGTGTAAAAACGGCCAAGAACGTCTACTTTGCGTACTTCCACTCGATCATGATCTATGGTGTGATGGTTTGGGGTGGAGGGGCGGATTTCTCAAGAGTATCAATTTTGCAGAAACGAGCTCTGAGGACGCTACTGGGTATGCAACCGCGGGAGACTTGCCGAAATGCATTTAAAGAACAAGGTATTCTCACATTGGCGGGTGCATATATCCGGGAATGTCTTCTTTTCGCTAGGAGGAATCTGCCGAACACACCCCTAAACTCGGACCACCATGATCACAAGACTAGATCGGGTAATAATGTGCGCCCCATCAAGCATCGCCTGGCGAAAGTCTCCAAGAGCTTCATATGCCATAGTGTGCGCACTTATAATAAATTACCTGAACCATTTAAATGCATGGATGATGATACCTTTCAGAGAGAGATAAAGAAGTATCTGGTTGAACAATGCTATTATTCTATTGACGAGATGTTAAATCAAACTTAGCCTTTTTTTTTATTATCACAGGGTTTAACTACACTTGTTTGTGACTGGGTTTGCCCTTGAACTTTCCGTTTATCCATTGATCCACATTGAATTCTCGTTGGGATGGCCCCTTGGTAGAGTGCTCTCATTTGTTGTCAGTCAAACAACCTTTTTAATCTCGGTGACTCTCGCGCTATTATGGTATATATATATATATTTTTTTAATTGATTGTATTTTTTTTACTGCATTTACTGACAGGAGACTGAAAGGTTCTTTACACCTTTTCAGCCTCGCCCACTTATGTATTTTTCTATTTATATGCATTTTTCTGTACTATAAAATATCACCCTTTTGAGATTTTTGTGACTTTCAAGATGTTTACATAATATACCTATTTATTTTTAATTACATCTGCTGACAGGAGACTGAGAGGGCCATTTACACCTTTTCAGCCTCGCCTACGTATTTCATTTGTCTATTTCGTTGTGTACTTTTGAAGATTGTTTCATGTGCGATTCTTGTTTGTTTTCCTATTATTTTGTATCATTTTTGTTTGAATTCATTAATGTAATATTTTTGTATGATTTTGACGACTCCAAGTGCCTGAAAAGGCCTAGGGATGAGAATGATAAATAAAATAAAATAAAAATAAAAGCAACAAAGAAAAAATATCCCGTAGGCCAGGTTATAGATATTAAAAAAAAAACAACGAAAAGCTACATTCATTTCATAAAGCGTTATAAGTGGGTTGTTAGATTCACGGAGTAGATATCATCTACCCTAATGACAAATTATATTCGGTATAAACAGTGTTGTCTGTGACACATTCGATGAAGATAAGGCATATTATTCTGTTTATCGTACACAATCAAATTATTTCTTTGAGTGGTTTTATTTGTTGTTGATGATATATTATTAGGTATTATTATTTTAAATATTCACCAAAGTTTTGATGGTAATTTATTACGCTACATGCTGACTTATTTTAATTCAACATTAACCTAATGCTTATTGATTCAAATATTAAATAATTCAAACTATTTAGGTATTTTACGAAAACATGATTGATCTATTTTTGTTAACTTCGCCTGATACAGTGTAGATAAACAAACAAAAAAAAATTAGTACCTAGTAGGTTCTGAAAATGGTAAGGCACACTTATGCACTGGGTTCCTAGGGAGCTAGGGAGCGGTCCATCGTCTGACAAGACTGCAGTCTTTCAATATATATAACAATGTTTTTGGTTACTACGGTAACAATATTGACAATTCACATTCACTGTTATTTACATCATCGCCGTATTCGTAAGAAAACATACCAAGCCCGATCTTACGAACATCCGTTAAAAACACTGGGTTAATAGGGAGCGGCGTGTCGGTCGTCTGACAAGACGGCTGTCTTTAAATAGTACATACGACTATTTTTATTACTACGGTAACAATTATAGACAATGTTCTACACCGACACATTCACCGCTCTATTAAATATGTATTTCTTTAGGAAAACAGACCATTAGTCAAATTTCGGTTACATTTTACTGACAGAATTTTGCCTGAATGTCACTATTTCGTGAACTGCTTAACGTTTGTTCGACAGTTCTCTGATTTCGTAGCAATTTTATCTTATTGAGCAATTTCTTCTATTTTTTATCTTAGCTAAATTAAGCAATAAAAGAACAATCTACTTGAGTCGACGAATTGTCGAAAGCGCACTACAGAATATTTGCCTCAAAAAACCAGCGAAAAGTTTTCAAAATTGCTTGAACAAGCATCAAATAGTTTTGACCGATTTTTTAGATATTTTACATCAGCGTGCGACATTTTGTCCAAATCCATAATTACCAACAATAAAAAAAATATAACTTTACGAATAGTTGGCCTATGTTTGTAAAATTTATGTTGCTTTGGCGGTTATAGCAATGTAATGAAAACGTTTCCACATGTGAAGCGCTTTTAAAACAGGATCTACATATATTGTTCCAAATAAATAGATACACAGCCTGCCATGATCCGAAGAAGATACAGCCAAAGACAACGAAATTAATTTACTTATTTTTGATAAGAATAAAATTTAAGTTAAAGTAAAAAATATATTGCATTTTCAAAGTACCTATTTTCATTTAAACAGAGCTACGTCTCTCTCATTTAAGAGTCCCACATACCTGAGATGGCTTGCGGGGTCAGCAATTTACAACATTCTTGGTTTCAAGTATTCGAGGTGGTCTCGGGACACAATTAGGTCAAAGGAAACATTCTCCTCCTACGGATGAAAAAATAGCCAGCATTAAACGAAGAGGTTTTGTCGACATTCCCCGGCACAATACAGAGTTGGAATGTGTACAAGCTCCTTCTGCAAACAAAATTAACCCGTTTATGCAAAGATATTACACAAACACAGAGGAAATTGCACTAATAAAAACACCACAGTTATTCAAATGTATCCATTTGCATTTCCCACGTTTACCATTGTCACAAAGAATAATAAAACTACATCGTAATTAATTATAAAAGTGTGCAATTGAATCTCTTTAGACCTGAATTGAAACAACACATAGATATTTTTTTTTATATGAAAAAAAAGAAAACAGATGTTCCAACTATGTAGGATAAAAAAAAGAACGGACTATAATGTAAAAAACTGTTGCAGAAAATCTACCTACTCTGGAGTAAAGCAGACGTTTTGCCTAGCACATAGAAAAAATTTAGTCAACCTAAGGGGTTAACATTATATGTTAGTAATTCATTTATTTATTCAGGTATTTCGTCTCTGACGAACTAAATATCTCCATATCTTTCTGGAAAATGAACCAATAATAATATACTAGTGGTCTCCCAGTGGTCAAAATTCAACCAAAACTAATTTGAAGGTGTTAAACAATTTTCTTTCAAAACCAATGACATGGATACGTCAAATTTGAAACGCTGATATATAAGTAAAAAGTTTTTTCTATTATTACTATCTACAGACCAACAATATTAATATATTCTCAATTTGACCACAGATAAACAAAAAAAAATATGCGTCTGTGTCAATGTCAAATACATCGAAGTAGTAGTAGTGAGTAGAGTACAGTAGACTTTGTAATATATTTTTTTTAAATAGCATTCGCCACTCCTACTCTTTGTAAACTACTTACTTTCCCGACGACCTTGTCCTGTGTTCCTAAATATGAATATTGAATTCGAATTTGTGTGGTGATGAATTAATTGTCATTTGACCAATGTGATTCCGAATGATGCGTCTGTTTTAAACCATGTATATTCCATCCGCATTCTGTCAATCGCACCAATTGACAATTTCTGTCAAAATTACAAAATTGGAATAAAAATTATAAGGTAAAAAGTACTAATAAGGTTGTCTGCGTAGAGTTTTCTTTAATTTTCTAATTTTCCATGCATTTTTCTTAATTTTTTACTTCTAAAAGAACTTTCTCCTGATAAAAGCCTACACGACAAAAAAAAATTGCTAAATCGGTCCAGCCGTTTAGGCGTGATGCGATGATATCGGGAAATGGCTCTTCATTTTTATATATGTAATGGATTATTTAATTAGTACAGGTATCTACGTATAAACTGTTTTGAAAAACAAATTATGCTGAGTGAGAGTCTTGCTTTAACTAATGACATATACCGCGCGCTCCTGAAACACAAAGGGATGAATTATCTTTTCAGGTAATAATATTCATGTAAAAGCCCATTTCCTGTGGTAATTTATTGCCGGAGAGACAAAGCACACTCTACAGAGTATTTCGGCTCTTGTTTATTATTTCTGAATATATAATCAGACCTCTGCGAGCTTTGATAAAAAATATTTCTATCTTGGATTAAGAATTTTAATATTATCTATAATATAAATGAAAGTCGGGTTAGTGCGAACACTTATAACTCGTGATCGGCTGAACAGATTCTTTCGAAAAGATACTTTAAATAAACCTTATCTCTTTCTTTTTTTCTGATTACAAATAAAAATCACATATAACTAATAATTAATCGTCAATTGAATGAGTCGCCGGTAAACTAGGAAAAAAAAATAAACGTAAATTTTCTGTGCTTGATTATTGGCGTGATTCACATAATATGAAATTAATCTAGTCTTGTATCGTGGTCTTAAACCCGAGCCAATGGATCGTTTAATCCCTACTGTCCAATACCTGACGGATTCAGTTTCCATTTGATTTAAGACGCTATTTTTTAAATATACGCGTCCTAACAAGTTTTAAGAAACACATCCGACGTCCGTACTGAACTTGTCAATGAATCAATCAAATCCTTTTCGCTTTTTGGGCATAACCGTTGTGGCAACAGTCACTTTCTTTTTCGATTTTTCACATTATATTTTTACTTTTTGAGCTGAAATACTTCTTTAAAGGCGTTTTGCGTTGGTTCTGAGCTGTGAGCGAATTTTAACTAGGCCCCACTCGGGAACATAGGGGGGCATCAAGAGCTCTCCATTGCGCTTGAAGGCGTCCGAGGCTCATTGTGCCTTTTCTGACCAGTTGAGATTTAAGGACGTGAAGTGGTCAACCTCACGGTCCCGATCTGATTTTTCGATTTTCTGCCTCATACAGGATGCTCGAAAAATCAGCAAAAAGAGCAGAGGTGCTATTCTTCGCCGGCAACCTCACGGCAAACAAATTATGCTTTGCGCAAAATATTGACAATAATTGTTAAAAGAAGTTTACGCCGTTTATAATAATTGATAAATTAATAAATAAAGTAATAAATACCTACATTTTTTTTTTTCAAATTTATTTTTTCTACGTACTGTATAGGTTTACAATCTTTTATTGATTGCCAACATAACATAATAAGCGAATATTTACAAAATTTGATAATTGAAAGTTTTCACCGACTGACAATTCTGTCTATGGATCCTGTTTAATTTTCATAGACAAGGAGCTAATATTTTTCTTAACAGTAAGATCTGGCCGAAATACACTACATCACGATAGGTGGATACGTAAGTAAGTGGATAGGTACACCCGCCCACCATCAGTTCCCTGTAAATATTTGGGAAATTAATTTATTTCAAGCATTTTCTCTCATTAATTTCCAACCCAACAAAATCTTTCATCGTGTAGTAAATAAACCTATATCATTCAAAAATACCTTCTTACTTCTTAATTTACGTTGTAAGAAAATGAAGTAAGCCGGCTATGCGATATTTTAATTATTGATGCGTTGACCTGCTGAAACGTATTTTACACAATTAATTAAATGTGTGTTGCCCATTCTCCTGTATGGGTGAGAGTCCTGGCACCTGACTCTGGCCCAGGCACAAAAAGTATCTGCATTCGAAACGAAGTGCCTCAGGAGAATTTTGGGTATAAGATGGTACCACCGCATCACGAACGACGCTATACGCCGGCGCACCCAGCGTGAGCTCATCACCTCTACTATTATGTGGAGGAGATGGACTTGGCTGGGACATGTGTTAAGGATGCCGAATGACAGTTGGCCGAGGAGAGCGCTGTTCTTCCTCCCATACTGTGTTCCGCTCCTTCGAAGCAGAGCTGAATAATCTCGACATGGTGTGGGAGGAGGTCATTAACGTTGCGCCAGATCGAGCGCAATGGAGAGCTCTTGTTGCCTCCCTATGCCCCTAAGTGGGGTCTAAAGGAAATTTGGATTGGATTTGGAATTAAATAAACATTTTTTATTTCTCCGCTTCTTAACACAAATGCTTACATGATTTTTAAGAATAAATTTGGTTAATTATTGTGTGTATTTTTACCAATTAAGTGTTTTATTACTTATTATTATTTAATTATTTACTTATTAATTAACAGTATATCATAAAAAATATTATACGTCATTGTATAAAAAATGTTTAAAAAAATTCAAATTAAATGCTGTATGATACTAAATATAAAAATATCGGTCTTGTCTCTCATGATACATCACGGTATAATGTAATCATGAGAGACCTTCGAACAATAGAGAAAGGAATTTTCTTAACATCCTACACGAGGACAACAGAACTGCCTTTTGAATGGCATATCTGAGACCACTACAGATGCCAAGTTTCCCTAGATTCTCTCTAAGAGACTTAGGAATAACCCCATTCGTCGATATCACTATAGGTATTATGTGAGTGGTCGGTGTATGCCACATATCCTTGATTTCGTGAGCAAGATCAAGATATTTAATTATCTTTTTAATATTTTTTTTCAAATATTCGTTATACGGTATAGTTATATCCACGAGATATGTTATTCCGTGCCTACAATCATCCGATACTATGTCCGAACGATTTGCGTTAATCGTTCGATCAGTTTGTATTGGTAAATCCCAATATAACTTGATATTATTATTGTTTTTTGCATTACCCAAATTGGGGTGTACTTGTAAAAAGATACTTCAAGCAAACCATTTCATATTTTTCAAAGCAAGTTTTCCATTAACAAATTTTGCCACGTCGTTATTAATAATATTTCTCTCATAAAAATAAAATAAATAGCTAAAATACTATAACACTCAAACATTTTGTACTGTATAAAATTTATTAATCAAAATAATATTAACCAATTATTTTCCCAGCGATACAGGCAGTTTGTGCCTTGTGAATAATTTATGATGATGTAGATATGTAATGGATGTTTTTGAGAAGAGGCGCGGTGTGTTTAAGCGACTTGCTTGATTTACAGCTTAATTTACGACAATTTATCTTGAGATTATGCCCACCAGAGAACTTGGGATTCGAATTATGGAGCGCGAAGAAGCTATCTCCATTTACTTGGGTATTTTACCACAATTGATTCTGCCAAATTAGCTCTTAACAATATCGTATATTTTGCAGACGGCTATATTTTATGAACCATTTACATAATATTTCTCCATAGCTTTGAATTTGTCTTCCTACAATGACGTTATATTCCAGTTTTTTTTAAAGGCACATAGAATACAAAAACAGCTGTAGACGATGGTTGAAGCCCGTACTGTTATTATACAAGTTTAGCTATCAAAATGCTTAGATAATTAATTAAAAAGTTTGTAGATGTTAAAAATATCCTAACAAAGACTTCGGAAAAAATAAATAATATGGAGATAAAAATGCAAAGAGATTGTTTGAAACACACTCAAATGTCGTTGTCTTTTCAAAAAGGTCACCAACTTTATTTTACTATTCTTCGACCATAAACCTGAGTACCTACAAATAAAAAAAAATGGAAAAAATTTAAATATCATAATACGATCTTTGGGAATATTGATTTTCCAGGGATCGCCCTACCAGTTTGTCCTCAAGAATATAGCGCCATTACTGAGAATCTCGAAAATTTATGTCCTTGTCATTTTTACCAACACGACCGTTAAATTTAAGGTCGATGTGAAATATTCTAAACTATTGTCCGCTCGCAGGTGGAAGGTACACCTAAGTGGGAGGGACTATGTGGTACGGGTGTTTTATACACTTTAAGATACAGGGGAATTTAGGAGGATGTAGGTACCTTCTTACTTTCCGGAATATTTTCATATCTGGGAGTATATTTATTCCTTTTATGCATACTTTTGAGCTGAACTTTAAACATCCTTATACTTCCTTCCTTTCCCACTTTTGAATAGGTGCTAACGGCCCTAGAGAGCTGCTTCTCTTATGAAGTTGAATCCTTATTTTTGCCACCTTTTGGGAGGTCCTCGCTGTCTAAACTCTCATTTAAAATCTTGCGTTTTGCAAAATATCTCCATTAGTGACACGGTCTGCCATGGCACCTATGGTCTCAGTGTTTTAATTTCTGAATTTCTCAGGTTTTTTGTAGAGTCATGTTGAGCAGTCGTTGTACTTATTTTCTCCTGACCGTATCTGGAGGGGTACTCACGAAACGGTCTTAATACCATAGCCATTCAGACAGCACTAAATTTTTGCAACATACTTTTTAGAGAATGATTATGTTGACATCGTTGCGAATTTCTTAACAGTTCTGCATATATCAGAGTGCTTTATCCAATCCAACCCAAACTCCCGTCAGGCCCCACAAAGGGGCATAGGGAGGCAACAAGAGCTCTCCATTACGCTCAATCTTAAGCAATATTTTTGACCTCCTCCCACACCATATCCAGATTTCTCAGCTCTGCTTCGAAGGAGTGGAACACAGTATGAGAGGGTCTTCCTCGTCTTCGGGAGCCTGATGGGAGGGGAGCGCTCTCCTCGGCCAACTGTCATTCGGCATCCTTAACACATGTCCCAGCCATGTCCATCTCCTCCACATAATGGTAGAAGTGATGGGCTCACGCTGGGTGCGTCGCCGTATAGCGTCGTTAGTGATGCGGTGGTACCTACCATCCTACACCTAAAATTCTCCTGAGGCAATTCATTTCGAAACCTGAGACTTTTTGTGCCTGGGCTTTGGTCAGGTGCCAAGACTCACACCCATACAGGAGAATGGGCAACACACAGGCATCAAACAGTTTACATATTTTCGTCTCGACACTAAACGCCGACTCTTTCCATATTTTGGTCATGTTGTTAAAGGCACCACGTGCCACAGTGCTTAAAAACTGTTAAATTATTAAAAAAATACATACTTGTACAAAACTAGGTGTCTGAAAGGGTTAGGATATGAATAAGATCGCAACTAGATCATATTAAGACCGTTTCGGAAATAACCCTCCTCTGTATGTTGGTCAACAAAATAAAGGCCGTGAGTAAGAAAAATAACCGTACCTACCTACAGATAAAGTTATATTCACTGCTGATATTAAAATTTTCATAATAATCAGCGCAATAGAGAGTTTCAGTTATTAATTAATAATTGTTACAATTAATTTTTACTGTCAAGCTGCACAATGACATATTGGTTGTTTTTCACATTCCATTAAGATCATCCTATGAACGTGCAAAGTTTATGAATGTTTACAAAAACACGTTTGATACTCTCGCCCTTAAGTTATCCGCATCTAACCAATTTGAAGTCGTTTGTATCCTCTTCTAACATACAGTGTTATTTACAGACAATAAAACACTCTACCCTTTCCTGAAAAAAAGTCCGTAATTTGTAATTTAACAACCCTTGTAAAATATTGTACTTTAATAGGACTTAAACGTTGTCCCACTGTAATAAAGACACCAATTCCTTTTTAAATAGTCTTTACGTCTCTGTGTTAACTTTGTGATCGTACCTTTATCCCGTATCTAGTGACAAGGTTATGTCTATAACCTGTGTTAGTTAATAATTATTATTGTGTAACCTTGTAAACTTCTATTGACCACAGAAGACTATTAAGAATATTTAGTCCTCAAAGTTTACCTCCATTGTAGGAGTTGGTCTTTTCAAGCAGTCGTCTTTCCAAACCTGCCAGTTGCTCTGCGAAGCCCGCTCGTCACCTCTAGGCATTGCAGATCCCTTTCAAAGCAATCGAGTCATCTCAACTTAGGTCTACAACACTCCTTACTCCAATAGTTCTATCAGTGCAGAGTTTTTTTTAGTGTAGAGTGTTCGTCCATTCTCTTTATATCCTTTATCTAGAGCTAAGGCGGTGTATCGTGACGAATTTGGTGATGTTTATGTGATAACATTATAATCGGAACAGTTGATTAATTTATTTATTAACTATTTATACGGCATAACATGTTCATCTTTAAATTGGATTCGCCACCTTCCGCCTTCATTAATGGGCGCACAGATTCCATGTAATATTTTCATTTTAAACATCGCTCTTTATCACTTTTTGTTTAAGATGATTTAAATAAGTTTGAGAAGAAAATAATAAGGTATGAAGAACTCGCATCTCTATAATACTTAAAAAAACAAAGCTTGTTTATAAGTATGTATGTCTAAAAAAAGTTTGTAAACAACGTTACTTTTGTCTACCCCACTGGGAATGAGATCAAACCAATCCAAATGAAACAAACTATCGCGAATGTCTACAAGCATAGAATATTATCTGATATTATAAAGTAGAAAGTATAAAAAATGAAAAATACAGGGGAGAACATAAATATTTTAACATATTATTATCTAAAAACTTTGCCCGGAGTTCAATTCACAGTCCACACTAGAACGTCTAGAAACGAACAAATGGAGTCATTTTAATTTTAAGGTATTGAACGAAAAACTTACTTTAGTATAGTTTAGACAGGCCTTATTTCAATGTTTCATACAAAATATTGTAATCCGTATTATAAACTGGTCGAAAAAATTTGGGGTCTCTCATAATAAAAACCTTACGACAATTTCGAAAAACAGTATCAAACTTCCCAAAATGACATCACCACATTTACTATAGGGAGAGTAAACGGCCCAATAACCTTAATGCCCAATAACCTTAACCTAATTCATTAAAGGCCCGATAACCTTAACCTAATTCATTAGGTGGATTTAATGGCCCAATAGCTGCTATTGACTGTTGCAAGATGACGTTATTTTATCTAAGTTTTGTCCATAAGAGCTTTTTGGTTTGTTTAGGGTTCAATTGAAAAACTTACATAACGACAGAAAATTCTACAACATAGTTATTACGACTTCATATCCTAACTTAGAAAAAATGTAATACATAGATTATTAGCCGCAAAAGATGTTTAAGTAGCCTGGCCTACGGGAAAGATGTTAAAATAGTTTTGGAGAGCATATTATAGCGTTCAATGCGAATAGGATCACGATCTAGCAGGGGGAGGTAAAAGCTGACAAAGAGCCAAAAAGAAAAGAATTTTAAACAAGCAACACAATACACTGTTGTAAAGCAAAGACCAGTACATCGGACACTGTTTAATTCATTTCAATTCAGACCACGACTTTCAAATATATCCTTGGCGGCGCTACCTAGACACACGTTCACGTATTTCAAAACAAATAGTAGATATGTCGTAAGTGCGTGAGGGGCGTAGGTACATACAGCGTTCTTATTATCTCAACTACGTGATACAATTCTCTCTCCCAATGCTAAGCTGGCAAAACAGACTAAAGTGCCGAGAATTTATTGAAAACTACAATGACTCTACGTACTCATGACTTTATTTCAAACATAATGTTGTTTTAGTGGTTTTGAAAAGGTTTTTTATAGCCATTTTCAAATATGGAATTTTATCTCAAGTCTCATTTTGGACGCTTTTAATTTTAATGTTTTTTTTTCTCCCATTTTATGAAAACTCTTATGAGAGTTCGAATCATGTGTGAAATCCGTTCTTCTTTTTCGTCCCTCAATTCATGTTTCTGAGACGTGGAGGTCCTTCATCATCCATTCTTTAGAAATCATGGATAAAATCACATCTATGCAATTTAGTACATGATCTCTCCACAGAGTCTTCCACTACAAAATATCGTCGTTTTATGAAAAAAAAAAAAAAAAGTCTCGAATTTGCACTACAAACTTATAACGAGAATTTTTTAGGAGCAACCTCTTTGTTTTCATGGACAGTGATTTGAAGGCTAATAAAATTTTATGAACAATATACAAACTTTTGTACAGTAAAGTTTTTAACAAACTTGTACTAAGTATTTAATTTTGGTGAAAAATTAGAAAATTTAACTGTTGATCTAATTAATTGAACTCCATTTCAATGCTGATAGTCTGAGGATGTTTTTCAGAGGTCCATAAGAGGACGAAACATTTGACAAAGCCTTTTATGGTCCAGGACTAATATTAACAGCTAGAAGGGCATCTCCTCCGAAATTGTATAAATGATAAGGCAGTGGCGTACCGAAGGGGGGGGGCGGAGGGGGCGGACCGCCCCGGGCGCCCATATTTGGAGGGCGGAAAAGCTTGTTTACGCTATACTAAATACGGCCAAATTGATAAAATTTGATATTTTTTTTAATAAAACATGTGATTTTTTTGTTTTATTAAAAAAAAATACAGGTAGAAAAATTTGTGGGTCAGAAGCTACCTACTCTCTGCGTTTATGCATAGTTTTTTTTTACCTTTCCTTTCTATAATCTGTCACATAATAGTTGTAATTGTATACTGTTGATCATTGATCGATATACCTATGCACCCTGCTGATATATACTTCGATGTACCATTTTTAAAGCATTGTGGCTGCATCACCCAAGATTGGGTGCAAGCCAATAATTAATAGAAGAAGAAGAAGAAGCTACCTACTGACATTTTTATCGAAATTCAGATTTTATACATCATGCATGTGATTTAAAATTTTACGCCGCATCTGAAAATCAACTTCTCGTGTTTAAAAAAAATATGACTCAAACAACAATTTTTCCTTAAAAGTAGGTATATTTTGCTTTTTATAGTATGGTTATACTATTTTCTTGTAAAATAAGTACTTATTTTTTCATATTGGACAGTTTTTGCGGACCTCGGTAGCCTAGTTGAAGGCACTGGCGTGGATTTCAATCACGAGGTCCCGAGTTCGATTCCCGGTCGTGTCAGAGTTTTTAACCGGTCCCGTCCAATCTGAGACAGGCCAACCTGTGCGGGACCGGTTGACTGGAAAAATTACCTCAGGTAATGAGTTCCGTTGGCGACATTGACGCATTTGTATAGAAAAGTGTTATATATTTTTTTCAATGTATATACCTACTTTATGGGGGGGGAGGGGGCGCCAAATTCCCGCCCCGGGCGCCGAAAGCCCACGGTACGCCGCTGTGATAAGGAAAGCTTTTTAGTCAACTATGCGGATAAAAGGTCGTTGCATTTAGAAATACGCTTATTTCCTGGGATATTTTTGTTTTGGATACCTACTTCCCTTTTAAAGGCCCTGCATTCACGATCACTCTATCCGTCCAAGTCGACTGATGTCACTCCAAAAAAAATGCGTGAGTGGGGAGAACCGATATGAAGTGATAGGTGAATCAGATATCCATCAGTTCAAAATTTAATCGCACTAAGCCATACGTCCATCACTGTGAACGGATCGTTTATGGGAAAACTCGAGTGGACATGGTCTAAACCAAATCCTCACTTCAGTGTTAAAAATTTGGTCCAAATGTGTATCATTTTGTCACCATCATTCCACCAGGGTGCACACTGCACATGTTGCTGTTTTGAAAATCATAATACCTATATTGACGTAGCGCAATTCCGTAAAAATTATTGAAAAAAAAACTCAAGTTTCACATTGGCATCCATTTGGAGTGATCAGTGACACATTGAATAAAAGCCCAAAATGAGAGAAGTTATGTTATATTTTAACTCACATAATTATAAAGAAAAGGAATCAAAACTGAGGTTAATTTTCAAAGTCCGTTTAATTAATTTATATAATCTGTTTAGTCTGAGAATGTGTCTTTGATAACCACTAATAAAAGAGTTAATAATACGTTATGTGTACTTAATAGTTACATCGCAGTTAGCAGAGGGAGTTTCTTATTGTTATTTCCTTATCTAGACTACACCGTGTGAAACTTTAACAAACATCCCACGTCGTCCCAACAGACAAGATAAAGAGGTTTGAGGAGCACTGCTTGTTCTATTAAAGAATAACATTACACATCTGAAACTTAATACAGAAGCAATCAAATACTTTGAAAGCAGTTTTCCCAGACACCACTCATCCGCGCCAACAAATGGGGAAGTTGCCTTTACAAATGTCCGGCAAACAAACACTGCAATTTCTTCAATCTCTCACCATTTTCCGAGCGCTAATTATTTCCTTAACTTATATTTCAAGAGTAATTATTTTATACCACCAACTTTATTCGTGTATTTTTATTTTATTACATATTACAATCTACGCAACAATATTGCATTATTTACAATAATCACTCATAATAATTAGTTGAGTTCGCGCGTAACTTGATATTTTCGTTGAAACACTCTTAACCCACGCTAAATATTCTTCCACTCTAACGACGGGAAATATTTTTTCTATAGGTTTTTCGTTTCTTATGTTTTGATACAAATGAATCTGGGCTCACTAAAAGTGAACACAAATATTCTTTTGACATCTTTCACACTAACCAAAGGGTTGTGTCGTGAAAGTGGAAATGGTCGGCACCGAGATTCTAAACCACGGCCTTCAGTGGGTGGTGTGATAATTAATAATAACAGGTTTCCACGGGAAATATCAATCAAATCAAATCTCCCTTTGAACTCCACTTAGGAGCATAGGGAGGCAACAAGAGCTCTCCATTGCGCTCGATATTGCGCAATGCTTATGACCTCCACGGGAAATATAGAATCGAATAATATGAACCAGATACGAAAGCCCTCGGAATGCTTTGTTTCAACTTTTGATCTAAATTTATCAATTTAAAGACTGATATTAGGGTTTTTATTAAACTTGTCATTACTACCTTTAGAAGCAGAAAATAAAAAAAAACTGAAATCTTCTTAATAAGTTTGCCAGAAAAAGTGTATCTTTGACTTGAACTGTTTGTCTAAGTTCCTATGGGCTTTAAGTATAAGTAGGTAGGTACCTATTAACACTAACACGATTTTATTGTTTATCATAACTGTTTCAATTCAATTTGAGTATGTATTTTTTAGTTTTTTTTTATAAAAAAAAACTTTAACCCTTTTTTTTCTTATTTAGACACAGCGTACCTCTGAACGTAGCTATGGATTGATTCGAATTGAATTGTACAACTTACTCAAAAATGTAAATAGGTATATGAATTAAAAAGATGGCAGATCACAAATCTTTCAATGAAGCGTGTAAACAGCAAACTACAAGCAATATAATTAGTTTGCTAATATTTTAGCGTAGAATAATGAAACACGATGTACAAAAACACTTCGTCTGATGTTTCGAAACAATGAATTTGATAAAGTTACTTACATTATGTACTGTGTGTCAAATTTATATGGGAACATCTCAAGTGATTATAATATGTACAATGGAGCCTGTAGTTATTCGCGTTTGAATGGAACTGTCATCTAAGATAAGCACAATACTTTAATTACTTATGCAAACACTTGTAAATCACACACACATACACCCAACAAACTGTATTTTGTGTTCATTTATCAGTATTCGTAACGTTCGAATTTCAAAAAAAAATTTTTTTTTTATTATATGGCAATACAGTCTCAATCTCTAGGATGATTTTGTCAAAGAAAATAAGTGGCCAGAGCCTAGCTATCGACGATTTTATATGAAACGTCGTGAATTCAATTTCGCTCAAGACACCTTCGACATGCATCTTGTAAGATGCAGACGCGTACCTAACTTGTGTTACATTGCGATTACGATTGGGATCAATCGGATTTTACGAACGAGAGACGTCACATTTAATTTCTTGATCAAAATAAATTTGTTTGACAATTATTGCAAACATGACGGCTATTCAATACCTAATATTTTTGACATTTGGACATCACTTGCAGCTATCCACACCCATCACTATCCGCGCACATAAAATTTTGGTGGAAGCTAAATTTTTGTGTGAATATTGCGGAATTGACCCGAGAGTCTGAATAAAATTTTATACGACATAGGTACCTATCTCTAAAAAATTACAAACATTCAATAACTTTTATCATGTTTCAGTACAAGGCATTCAGGGAAATACAAAGGCATACGGGTTCAGCTACACACGCGGTTTACGTGAACAAATTACTTTTAACAGATTTATAGGTGTTTCAAGTTGAGTGAATATCGGATTCATTAAGATGAAATTGAAAAACTTTCTCCGCATCGGGAACTTGCCAGTCGAGAGAAACAACCGTTTGGTACCTACCTACGCCGAGATAATATGCTCAGTGGTTGGATACACAAGAAATAATTATTATGAGGGAATAAACCAACCAATAAAGATAAATCTTGAGTAATTACATTCTAACTCTATTAACTCCTAATTGTTTCTTGGAGAACATTCTATGCAGTTAACTAAAGAGAATAAATACAAACATTCAAACACACAGAGAGAGAGAGAGAGGTAACACTGTTGCGGCAAATGTGTAGCCGGGCTTTATTTCATAAACATATGGCCCATCTAGAAACACCACAATACATCTGTACGGCTATGTGAAATCGATTCATCTTTTACCACACGTCCCCAAATCCCATTGGTTATATAAAAATATTTGAATTCCATTGGCAATAAATAACGATTTTCGAATTTCGAACGAATTTCAAAAATGTATAAAAAATAATAGCACATACTCGAGTGTGTCAGCGCTTTAGAAATAAAGTCTACATATTATTATATTGTTCTAAATAGATAAAAGAAAATGTTCAAAGCTCACCAAAATGTATAGTTTTAATACAAACTATGTATAAGCAAAAGCTTGTGTCACGGACTCTTCTTTAGTAACGTGGATCAAATTTCTGACAACAACCGCTCAACTCAACAACCTATTAATAAACTCCGATCAGTGTAAAAATTATTTTTGATCGTTGGATCAAGCTTTCACCGAAATATTTTAACCCATATGATTTGATACCTGTGGTTGAACTTGATTGAGGCGAGTAAGTGAGCTATTCGCTTTATTTCTATTTTGCACGCTTTCTGCGATAACACTCAAAGTAATACTAAAGCTGAGGCTTTGAGCTTTGAAAAGATAAGGTACATACATTCTTAATGCATTCTCAGTTCACTCCGTAGCCGTCTCACTTTAATAAAACGTGAAAGGTTGGGTTAGAAAGGCGTCGAGGAAATAGTCAGTTTGATGTTATGCATGATATAAATTTTGATCTAAAAGCATTTTGTGATTTGATATTCCAGGTTAGCGCATGGAGCACGGAGCTGGTGCTGAGTGCTTCCGGCGTTCCAGAACGTAGGGCGTGTCTCTCCTGCTTGCTGAGGGTGGCTCTGACATGCTGGAATATTGGCAACTTCAACGGTGCCATGGAAATTGTTGCGGGACTCAAGTTAGTATAAGCTCTGCATATTTTATCCATCGAATTCGTGATTATATTACAGAAAAATGGTCTTTTTTATTATTTTTTTTTTAAATTAGCGGATACCAATTCATTGTTGTCGTAGAGTGAAAAATATGTTTAAAGTTATTTATTTATCATAAAAGGATACGTTATTTATTTTATCGTATATGTGATTGGTGCAGTGATGGATGAATGAATGAGTTAATGTTTTCGTGAATACCTTATTGCAATACCCACAATCAAGCTAAGCCTGGTGGGATTTCTCACGTAAGCTGTGTATCTCATGATTTGAATACTTAACAATATTATACATGTTCTATTTTCTTTTTATTATTTAGGGATTTTAGGGTACCTTCCTAAATTCAACACTTATTTTATTTATCACTTATGGGATTTAGCAGTGTCTAAGTCATGAATTTTTGTTTTCTTTTTTATAATCTTTTTTATTTGTTTATGTGAACATTGTATTGGTTGTTAATTTACAAAAATGTGAGAAATATATTTTTTTCTATTCTATTCTATTCTAAAAAATAATTTTCTATGAGCAGTAAGTAATATTACAAAAATATAGAATAAAAAAAAGTGAATAAATTGGCGGGATTTTTGACGAAGCAACCTTTTACATCTAGCTTTAGAAAGGGACAAAAATATATAAAAATACAATAATTATTTGCCATAAATAAAAATAACTTCGCGTCTTTGAGTATTTTTATATTATACTACTGAAGATTTTACCGATTAGTCAGTCATAAGACTCATAAGGCATAAATCAGCCCAGAGGGGTTGGATTGCCAATATTGAAAAAGATAAAAGCTTTGATACGTTATCAATCAGAATAGAGTACTGATGACTACATCAAACAGGATTGGAGATGTTGCAGGGTGTAAAAAGGTGGTGAAATGGGGGAAATAGGGTCTACCGTCTACCGATGCATCATAAGGGAACAATTATTAATGTGCCTTAACTAGTTTTTCAAAGGAATTTGAATTCTTATTAAAGACGGGAGATTTATAAAATTAAGTTCTGTTCGGAGGTATTGCAAGAAGATGGTTATTGTTTGATCCCAATGGAAAACCATAAATGGCTAGGTATCGGAATTTGTTTTCAATACGTAGGTATATTTATAAAGAGTTTTTTTAATCCCTGCACCTTATTTATTCTTGTTTAAAACTCTTCGTTTGTTAGTAAGTTTTTAAGTGTGGGTATTCAAAAATAGGGTTCTTAGTATGAAAGAAGTTTGAAAGGACTATGGGAAATGTTGGGAAAGAAAGACCCCTGAACGCAGTTCCACGAAAAATATAAATGCTCTAGATAAGAGACGAATGAAGGCACATATCCATGGAGTTCCTAGCCAAGCTGTCGCCATTGCTAGCCTGTACCAAGAAACTTTCTGAACGAAGCTACTTTTAAAGAGCGTTGTATTCGTAGCCTCCCCAAGACTTTTTTCTGAAAAGAAGACTGCAAGGAAGTTTGGTGCAGGGGTTTCTTTCGGCCTTCAGTTGGTTAAGAATCTGTAGGCCGGCGGAAACTACTTGCTCCAGATTTCTCAAAACAGCTACAACTGAAGACTGCCTTTAAAAAATATTTAAGGTAAGTTTATACTTCGTCAATGATACACCTACTGAATAATATAAAACGTCTGCATGATTAATTTCAAAATGGCACTTGAGGTGGTTGGTAAACTGGCGGTTACAACACCGGCTTAAGTACTGTTTCGTATCGGAGGTCGTGGGTTCGATCCCAGGTGCCGGCCATCTTCCTCTTTCACGATACAAGCTTTAAGTAGCTTACTGTGAAAGACAGAGTCAAAGAGTGTATTTGTGTTCACTTTGAGTGAGCACAGATTAAACAAAAACCGTAATTTTAACAGAATGAATAAATAGTTTTGATTCTCAATAATTTACTAATAGACAATTATTTCTTTTAAAAAGTACTAAAAATTGAGAACCTCGGAAATTATTGGGAAATATTATGAGATCTTATACATTTTTTTAAACTAGGAATTCTATTGTTCGAATGTTCCTAAATTTCAAATATTTCATGTTACTAACAAAACAGTGGCGTGCTAATTGTACAAGCCATAAAGCAAGTCCTGTGTTTTTAAACAATAAATAATCGTCAAAAGTAATGTGAAAATAAATGCCTATATTATGAAGGTTACAATGATATAATATGTAGGTACCACCTAATCTTTGAGTATAAAATATTTTTGGTTAATCAGAATTTTGTTAACTATTATTATGATATTATGAAATTCACCTTACGCCACTGGTATGTTAGACCACATCAGTAAACCCAATATGATGTAGGTATGTGTGTAATGGAACATTGTGTATTTTCCACTTGGGGTCTCAAAAGAGCCATCATCAGGTTGTTGGCCCGTGCTGTTTAGTCACCGAATAGACGACAGTGGCGTTACAACACCCCGGTGTCGAATTTCCACTTTAATTCAAAATAACGTTTTCATTATTACTATCAAAAGTAGAGGAAATATTTAAAGGTCTAGTTTCATTATGCATTAAATAAATTACTACTAATAATATATATATATAAATAAACTCTTTTCAATAACTTAATGCTTTATTTATTTATTTATTTAAATTTACGGCGTTAGTTATTTACATACATGTTTAATACAATTTTTAATTCCTTTAACAACATCAAAGGTTTAACAGACAGATGGGAGTGTAAAATAGTTAGTTCTTTTCAGACAATTCTGTGCGTCAAAAGGTGCTATCACCTTTACGATCTGATCTGCGATCAGTTTTCGGTTAAACATTTATGTGTTTACATTTGAGTACTATCAGATTTTTTTTCATTCTCTCTACATGCCCTAGCCACTTCAATTTATTCACATTCATTCTAGTCCCTACACTAACATTCACTCCATATTCCTTTCTAATATTATCAATGTCATTTTCCACATATCTTGCATAGCGATCTCTTTATACCATATTCCAGATTTCCAAGTTTTACTCCCATATATTATGGATGGTATCAGGATTGCATTATGCATCAACTGTTTTGATTTCAGATACCAATATGTTCTTATTTCTCATTAGAGGTCTAAATGCACCTCCAACCCTGCTTTCAACTAGTTTCCTTTCTTTCAATCTTATTTTCACACCTACAATCTCTACTTAGTCAAGACTCTTCGTGCTATTCTGGGGAAAACATTAAGGGATAGAATTCGCAACACTACCATCAGAGAGACCTGCAACACAGAAGACATTGTCAGATGGGCCAGGTCACGGAGACGCTTCTGGCGCGACCACGTGGCCAGGATGGACAATACCAGAATCCCTAATGTGGTGGCAAACAACATCCCTTCGGGCAGCCGCCAACCCGGGAGACCTCCAAAAAGATGGAAGGATAGTTGGAGTTCGGCGTCCCAGGAAACTTCATTGTGAAAAAAACAGATCCTCGGATCTATATCAAGAGTAAGAAGAAGAAGAATCTCTACTTAATATACTACCTCCTTAATACACGTACTCAAACACTTATCATATATTTATACATAACATCTGGTACTTATATCTTCTGTTTCAAAAAAACACCTTTGTTTTTTTTTCAAAATTCATCTTTGGGTCATTCGTTTCATAATTTTGTTAAACATGCGTCACAAGTTCTTGAAAACCACTTGAAAATAGCTTTCGGCCATCAGCACTGGGTCGTCTGCATACATTAAAGCACATACTTACATCGCATTCAGATTTACACCCACTGTACCATTTTAATACCACATAATATGTACTCAAAAATAAAACATCAGAACTTATTTCTTACTTTACTTATACTCAGTTTAAGTAAATTGTTTGAAGAAACTGTTTTAAAATGTTTCAAAAACTAATTTCCCAACATACTCATTCAGATATAATAATGAACACACATAAGTGCTAATTTGGAAGCATGGTTCTTGAAGAGTAGATGTGGCTATTCAGTATTCACAGTACTCCTGGGACATATGCCACCTCTAATACCAGGCATAATATCGGAGGTGTGGACATGGGACAGTCGACGCAATGCCAGGGCTAGATTTAGATATTATTACTTTTATTTTATTTTTTTTTTTTTTTATCACCTATCGTGAATAAGAATAAAAATCCTTACTCTACGAATCTGAAGAAATTGCTAGGGTTTTTTACATCACTAATATATCATAGAGAACAAATATTGGATTATTGAAAAGATGAGTCTAACTTATTTTTAATAACAACTATGATGGAGTAAGACTTGTGTGAGTGATAACTGTAGCAAATCTTTCTCTGTCCTGATGGGGTTGAAGTCATGTGCAATAAAATGGCCGCAAACGGTAATGCCTTGGTCACACGTGCCGAGTAAACGGGCGAAACAGTAAAATGTTACTCGCCCGAGAGAGTGATAAGCGTTTAAACCTTATGGCCGAGCACTCGCTTAAGGTTTAGACGCAGCGAGTACTCGGCCGAGTGCACTGTCTCGCCCGTTTACTCGGTAAGTAAGTATCATTCAGTCGGTGTTGCCATGGTAACAACTTAAATAAAAGCTGTCGTTTGTACGATGTTACCATGGAAATTGGTTGCTAGCCTAGCAGTTCAGTCCGCGACTTTCCCCAATCTTCACATTCACAGCATAAGCCTTTGCTTTATGTGAAAGATGTCAAAAGTGTATTTAAGTTCACCTTGAATGACCGGATTCATTTAAAAAAAATACCGTCCTAAGGATACCGTTGGCGACCAGTTTATTGCACTTGACTTCAGTCCCTGGGCTGCTCGAAACAACTTTTCTATAGTACGGAAACCTGTCCATTATAATATAAAGAAAATACGTTTTTTGAACACATTTTTTTAATTGTGAATTGGAAATGTAATATGTATACATAATTCCTCACCCATCTCATTATAAAAACATCCGCAAAAGTCGGCAAAAGTGCCAGGTCGATGATAAAGTTGACTGAACGGACAAGAAATAATGCGCTTTTGAAGGGGTCATAGTTATTTTCGTCGCACTTTTGCAAGCCCAGTTTCGGCTCTGGTAGTATCAACACGATGCGGTGTCAGGGAGTGGCCCGTTTCAGTGGCTGACATGCAAGCGCTGACAAGTTCGCTAATAATGAAAACGTCGATAGAATGTGAAAAAAAATAAAACCGTATGCCGAACCTCGATACTTCAAATTTATATACCTAGACCCTTTACCACCAATACAAACAAAACACTTTTGACAAGTGCTGCAGCCGTTTCGATTTTGAAAATAATTGGACACCTATCGAAGTAGGTACTTGACTGATTCCACACGTAGGTACCTAGCACAATCAATTATTCAGAGCAATTCGGTTTCAGCAAACAATAGTTTGAAAATCATTCTATTTTCAAAAATCTTTTTTAGTTATTTCGTTCCTTTTTAAAACAGCGCTGAAAAATACACTCATATTAGGTATACGGGTGTAAAGTCGATGTTTAGAGACCTCTAGCGCTGCGCTCCACGAAGTTATCTGACATTTCAAATCCCATACAAATGAAATTCGGTTTTTTGTTTAATTTTTTTTAACCACAAACGACGTTTCTAAGATGTTTTTGCCCCTGTTTGTTTCCATTACGATGATTAGCATTAATCCTATTTTTTGGTCTCTCTATGAAACGTTTTTTTTTCTTTTGTGGAACCAATTCCATACAAAATGTATGGAGGATTGGAGCGCGAAGCTGTCAAATTTGGTCATATGACGTCACACTTTACACGCGTATACAGACAGTCCTTAACATAGAGAACCTCACCCTAATTTTATAATTAAATAGTTTGTACAGATCGGTACAGTTTACAAACATAGAAATACAACAAGTGCTAATATTATGTAGGTATACCTTACCTAAATATTTTTTTTACCCAAAACGGATTTTGCCAATGTGTTATCTACCAACCCTTATGTGACGTAATTTCAGGAAATAATTATTCACATTCATCCAGCCGATGATATTACATATATGTATCTTCATGAATGCGTAATTTATTGAAACAAAATTTCCCTCATTTATATTTACATAAATTTAACCATTGAATGTAATAATTTAACGTATGCTTCCACGCGAATCTCTTGCTTGGTATTTTTTTTTGCAATATTATGGGCCCAATCCAGAAACTTTTCCATCCTTATCAGGAAACAACCAATTCAACGTTTTTTCCTCTTCAACATCTGTCATCGGCTAAAATATATTAAGTAGGTACTTACGCTTCTCATATTATATTTATCGCTGTTCTGGAGTTCCACCTCTAAGTAACTTTCACCTAAACAAAGCCTGCACTTTTTAAAGCATGCTTTTTTAACCACGTTTTCATTGTGTCGCCATATCTGAACTAGCTCTTAACAAAACTGAAAAATGACATTTTGAAGTGAAATACGAGGAACTTGTGTGTACTTTATTTAAATACTAGGCGAAAGTAAGCTCAAAGGCATGAGTGCATAATTATAACTTGTACAAATACCTACAGTATTTTAAAATTATAGAACGGCTTGTTCGTTTTACAGTACTTTTTAAGCTGTCAAATAAAATGATATCAGCGGTTGATGTGACGGCCATCTTGCTTTTGCCAAATGAATACGTCGGCGTCGGTTTACCGCGATTCCCTAACAGATCCGCTAAAGTTTAGAATTCGCCAAAAAATATATGAAAAAAGCATATTTTAAATGACTGTACCATACTTAACTTATCGTTATTTCTCTAAAATGACCCGCCATTCAATCAATTTAAGCGGCACCTTAGAAAGACCCGCCAATTTTTTAGAGGAACCGCTATAACGCAACACCTACTATAGACATTATTAGGTACGTCAAAAATACTTTTTCAGTGAGAATATTATTGTGCTCTTGTTTTCATCATAAAGATACGTTAATAGTGTTATATTTCTTGATCAAGATGAATTTGAAAGCAAATTTGGCGGACATTACGAGAATTTTGACATTTGAAATCACTTGCATCGCTCGGGTTGGTTGAAACAAGTTGAAATCGCTTGACAATATACCCGCGAAATTCTAAATTTTAGCGGAACCGATACAGAATCGGCTCAATCGGGTTTGCTTTTTTATTTTATTAAATGAATATAGACCCCGTTTCTAAAGCGAAAAGACGCTTGTGTAAAACTTTAAAAATAAGCGCTTGTTTATATTTTATTTTTATTAAAATTAAAGATATACAATGTATATAAAATTCACATGACGCAATACATAACATTTAAATACAATAACACTCTGTCGATAGAGCAAAGCTCGTGTTATCTTTCTCATACTCCAGCTTTTGACATTATAATTTGACGATGACATTCTTGAAACATAAAATACTTAGGTATAAAATCAGAGGTAACCCCATTACACAAAGTATAAAAATATTGTTTAGAAAATACCTACTAAAAATATCGCACGCCACTGCTACAAATAAACCCCTGATTCTATGTGTGTACGAGCTATTATTGATAATATTCTAAATTACATTTTTTTTTCTAATTTTACTTCCAGATCCAGTAAGCTGAAAGCTTTCTGGTTTAGTATAAGTGAAGAGCCTGTGCCTACTTTAGACTTCCTGTCAGCAGCTTTGCTATCGGCAGAATATGACAGGGCTTTAGCAAGGGCTTTGGCAATGCCTTCTTGTAGGGTAGTCCCTTTTTTCGGTGCCTTCCTTAGAGAACTCAGGTAAATTTTAAAATAAACTCAGAAATTGATGTGTATTATCCAAAATAATTTCAAATCTTAACGGATAATTTGTATATTTTAGGGAAATACTCGCTTCGTCTCCTTTAATGGCCAGTCCAGGATATCAACAAATACCAAGAAAAGATTACAGCAATAAAAGGTAAATAAAATTCGTCATCCTTCCATCGAGGTGTAAATTCTTTCCTCAAAATCAACAGATAGTTTATTGGTCGATTTTGACTTTCAGATCTGGTAAAAAAGAAATGTCACCAACAAGCAAAAGGGGAGATTCTTCCCGTGGAACTTCAGGTGCTAGTTCTAGAAGTGAATCTTTAAAAGAAAAGAACAGAGAACCAGAAATTGAAGAAGACCCACAGCCTTCCACATCTACGGATGACTTCTTAAAAGTGGAAAGGCTGTCACCAATAGAAAGCCAAGGCTCTTTATCAAATTCTTCGAGAGACATTATTTTAGAAACGGCTGAAGTACATATGGAGCCTAGTAAAAGCTCTAGAGAAGAAATTCTTAAAAAGACTAAGCTATTTTCATCAATAGAAAGTGAATCACTTAAAAGAGAAAGTAGAATTTCATCAGTAGATAGTATATCTATCAAAAGAGACAGTAGGTTATCATCCATAGATAGTTCATCATTAAAAAGAGATAGCAGAATATCTTCAATAGACTGTTCTTCATTAAAGAGAGAAAGTAGAATTTCATCTATAGATAGTTCATACTTGAAAAGAGATAGTAGAATTTCTTCAATAGATAGTGTGTCTTTAAGAAAAGATAGGATATCTTCCCTTGAGAGTCAAAGTTCAATACCTAGCTCTTATTTAGTAAAAAGAGACAGTACTGATCAAAGTGGACATTTGACATCAAGGGGATCTAGAGCTGAATCGCTAAGAAGAGATAGTAGGTTAGCATCCATAGATAGTCAATGCTCATCTTTACAAAGTTTTCTAACATCTAAAAGGAGCAGTCTTGCCTCTGCAACTGAGAGCAGGTCGGGGTCCTTTGCAGCGCGAGGTTCCAGAGGAGATTCTTTGAAGAAGGATGTTAGAATTTTAGAAAAACCATGTTTTACAGTCGGTTGCCCAAACTCCAGAATAGATAATGCACAAATTGTGGAAGAACACCATAGCCCATGTGGACAAACAACCAATAAGAGTGATATTTTAAAAAAAGAAGCCAAATACTCAACGTTTGAGTGCAAAGAATGTAATCAGGGTAAAAAAAAGATCGCCACATCCTCAACTGAAAGTCATGACACGCAAACGGGTTTAACTTTTCGAAGTTCTAGAGCGGACACATTAAAAAATTCATCAATGGACGCATTTCAAGGAGTTGGTGGTGCTTTGGCATCACCTCAATCTTGTCGGCAAGTGGTAAGAGGTTTGTGTAGCTTTTATATGGTTAAATCATTTCCACTAACAATGAAACAATAACTATGAATTATTTCACAATAATCACTTTTATACAAACGAAGAGCATCAAACAAACAATTATATACCTTCACTTAAACAATTTCAAAAAATAATACAAATTTAGTAATTACTTTGCAAATTGTGTATTTATTTCTGTTAAAAAACAAAATTATCTGATATTATATTCCACGGTTTTGAAATTCATCAACAAATTCCAGTATATAGCCTCATTTGAAGGGAGTGAAACAAGTGGACAATGGAAGACAATAGGTCCAGAAGGAGTTCTGAACTTAGAAAGAGTCTACAGAACGCAGGCAGTTATGGATCATATAGCCGCATTTCATCAACACCATCAAGCTCTCACTAGAAAACATGGTAGTCCAGGACTAGGAGATTTTTTAAAGTGAGACGAAGTCAATTTTTGTAATATCTTGAAATGTTTTGCCAAAAATTTAGATTTGACCTCATTTTGTGTGTATTTTGTAGAGATGTAAACTCTCTTACATCAGACCCGGTATTTGTACTGAATCCCAAAGACAGTGGCGGTAAATCGATTACAGGATTTGTTGAAGATGATTCACTGTACGAAACTGAAGGTGCACCTGCTTATACACCTGTACAGCCATTGGAACATGATCATGGAGTTACTATGTTTCCTCCCGACAGCGTAGATCATAATATATTACAGGTAAATCCTTGAAAAAATATCCTGCCCATCCAACTTCGATCCACCCCAGAATAAAAAATTGTTGTGTTAACTTTCATTACATCTAAAGTAAGGAAATTACAAAAAATAATAAATCCATACAATAATTACAACACTATATCTGATGACAAACTAATCACTGATGATATGATTACGGATTTGCATCCAGTTAACACAACAATTTATGATTCTGAGGCAGGACCAAGTTAATGGGCTACAATAATTTAAAAAAATATTCAAGAGATGGCAGTAGAAAATAAGTAACATATGAAGTATGTTAAGTTATTTTAAACAGTATTTTAAGACAACGTTCGAAATTATTATGGAGATGTTTCTAATGTGATTAAGATTGTTTTTAATTTACTAAGATTATGCACCATGGATGCAGTGCGGTTCTTTGGGAGACAGATTCACCCGGAACAAGTAGAAGTTGCTACGCTTATCTAAGATTAGAGAGGGCCTGTACACTTTTAACTTGGTGCAAGCCCCCTTGGAGACAACCAAAAAGTCATATTTCCACAGGTTAATATTTTGAAAGTTGTATGAAATCAGGTAATCATACAAGGCCTCAAAAATTAATAAGCTATCATTCATATTTCAGGGGATATTTTTGCAGAACCAGCTAGTTTACTTTCTGACGTTAATCTTAGCGTAAATCCCGAAGAAATTGTACCATTGAAATACACTTGTAATCTAGAATATGCCGTCGATTCTGGAATTGTGGCAGAGGAGGGGTAAATTAATTCATAACTTTTAAATATTTACATAACAACACTTAAATATCAGTTCTTCAAAAAAATATTTTGAATTAGGTACTTATTTTTATGTTGGTTTTGCAGATATATTGATCTACAAATTGTAAAAGATATGGTGATAGGAACAGGAAGATTAGAACCAAGAGAAATAGTGGAGTTATCAACAGCGGGAAAGAGACACGGTTTAGAAGATCTTAATACAATAGCACTAGTTTATGGCAATACTCTTAGTGATAATAGGACCATTTATATTTTGATGCCTTTGCAATCGTTCAGGTAATTTTATAACATTTGCCATCAACAACCTAGGAAATGTGTGCGGTAAAAACACATCAAACATAATAACTGTGTATATTTATATTTGCATCTGAAAAGTTGATTGGGTATAAAATAAAATATTTTGATAGGGTTTGGTGCCTTGGCCTCCATCAAGTTGTAAGAGGTTTACTGAAACAAGCAGCTCTCATAGATGGCAGTCTGTCGTGGCTGAGGAGCACCTATATAAGACTTTATTATGAAGATGGCTGCTGTTGCGAGCCATTAGCTTCAGATGCTATTAAGGTAAGAGAATATAGATTATGAATACTTTAAACATACTAGTTTTTAATACAATCAAACAAATACTGAGACCAAGATGGAAAGAGATAGAGAAATTATAGCTTAATTAAATTTGGCTCCGCCACAAATAAATAATTTCCATACCTTAGAAAAAAAGAATGACAAAAAGCGAAATGAATGGATTAGAGAAAAGACCAAGTTTTAAAACTTTGTGTTCTCCTTAGATTTAAAATGAAGCAATGATATTTTTAACAGGCATTTGGTGGAAAAGACTGGACAATATCTGGATTAGCAGCACAAAATCAACTTAAAGGAGCTTCTGATACAGAGCAATCAACAACTAGTTCATCTAAAAGTACTTCCTACATCAAATTCAAGGTATGAGAAGACTAATTAATTCAATAAGTAGTAATAATGATTCTAAGCAATTCAATAAGTAGTAATAATGATTCAAAACAATTCAATAAGAAATTATAATAATCAATGATGTTTTAGAAAAACAAATCAACATCCGAATTGAAAAGTTACTCTTCTAAAATGTCCACACCACACATTTCGGGAACTAAAAGCGAGGATGAATCTTCTCCAGTAAAGCATAGGTATAGGAAATGTTTCTTAACTGCATTTACGTTCGACTGTTAAGATCTTTTAAATCATATTAATATTGTTTCAGGAGTGCCTCCGCGGCCAGTAGCATACTACTTTATCGAAGACAGAACAGACACAGTTCCTTGACAACATCCGGTATTGGTTCAAGTTCGCCGAGCTTCAAAAGTAAATCAACAACTGGCAGGTACAGTAATGTACAATTTGATTAACACCTCTTAAACGAAATGATTACTGATGCAAGTTTATTTAACATTTCAGCCTCAAACGTGTGGAAACTAGTGAACAATTATGGAAAAATATCAAACAAATCAGATCTGGTTCATTTGGTTCCGATACTCAACTAGATTTCAAAGATTTTGTGATATTATTCAGAACTTTTAGGTAATTAAAAATATTTTATGGGGTGAGAGTAGTAAATTGACAAATTAATTTGGATTGATACAAAAAATTTACTTGCAGTTTAATGATGCGCAAAGATCTGAGAGATCTTTTTGAACAATTAGCAATGGCGAGATATGGGAAAACTTCATTATGTCCAGAAAAAAGTAGGAGTTCTCCGGAGCTGTTTCGAGAAAAAGTGGTGCCAAAAAGTGGTAAATATAGCGAACATTTCTGAACCCAATATAGCTCCATTAACAATATTTCTGAAACTGTCTTTAAAAAAACTAATTTTCAGGATTATTAACAAGGAATGGGTCAATTGATTTAGAAGTCTCAGTTGATAGGACAGCTAGAAAAAGGGCATTGGAAAGCTTAGCGGCAGCCAGTATTTTAGACAATTCTGCAGCCTTGGATGCAGGGGGACAATCTGATAGAGTTATTACAATGGCGACATTAGCCAAATTTTGTCAAACAAGACAATTAGAAAACGTTACTGAAGAAGATCTGGCAAGGATAGTACAGGTAATTTTATATGAAAATAGTTGTGCGTACAAACATGGCGCTTTAACCCTGGCTATCTTCACAAGACTTCTTTCAACAATATCTTGCAATTGCCTTTTTGTGATCCTTCTTGCACTAAGTGCAAATCTGCACAACATCTTGTTTAATTTCTCTTTAAACCTAGAAGACAAAAACCGAATGGAATGATTTTGTACATTTCTTAGAGCTATGTAATTTGCTTATGAACTCTGTCTCTGACTGGCTGATATTTTAAGGGTAGCATCATTCTTTCAGACTATTTTCTATCCCCAAGAAATAGCATACCATTTATTTAATGATAAAAAAATAAGACTACTTTTAGAGTTTACAGATAAAATGTAGAAATTGAAATAACACATGCTTTAATTTGTATTATCATTCAGAGACACGAACCTGATTTAGAACTAAGAATGGAAAACTGTTTATCATTCGAAGGATTTGCAAGATATTTGACAGATAAGGACAATTATGCCTTCATACCGGAAAGAAAGAACATTCCGAAGTACGATGCTCCAAGGTAACTTTGAATTGAATGCTTCTATATTGTTTCTGGATGAATAGCACTTATTATAACGATATTGATTTTATTCTTTTGATAGCAGTTATGTGCTTTCTCCAAGCAAATACCCCAACCAGCCATCGTCAACTGACAGTCTTGACGGACCTCTAAGCCAGTACTATATTGCGTCAAGTCACAATACTTATCTTACGGGACATCAACTCAAAGGAGAATCATCGGTAGAGCTGTACACACAAGTAAGTAACTTAATATAAATAAAAGAGATAAAAAGAAAATTTATACAACATGGAAACCTTTATTTATCATTAAAATAGATATAAGACAAAGTTCATTAGATCTAAGATGCAGAAAGTTAATGAGTCGCACTTCTTCTGTACCAGAACCTCGCTCGATAGTCATCACTACATGTTAAGAATGCAGGAGCCGACTGGGAATGTATAATGTACCTGTAAAAGGAAAAATATTTGTTATAGTGTAGAGAAATTAAAATAGTTTAAATATGTATATTCTGCTAATAGTTAACTACGGTTAGCAGAATAAATCAATTTGTCCTGCACCAACTAAACTCTATGGAAAAGTGAACTATTTTAGTGATACCAACTGTTAAAAAATGTATATTTTTTTTCATACGTGAATACCAAAGTATCTGTCGAAAACACCCAGGAGGTACTACTATGCTGTGATGGTGATGTTGGGTGACATATCGATATTATTGACTCTGTCTTATCAAATTTGTTTTCTGGCAAAGACAGTAGTTAATCTAGACAAAACTCTTCAACAACTATTCACTTAACTCACTAAACCCAGATTAGAGTGGGTAAATTAGATGATAAGATGGCGCAAGCCGGCTTTAGTTAATTAAAGAAAAGCGTAGTTACCTTACACAACCGTTGTGTCCCAGAGACATGAGCTGCGCTCTAGAAGCATTTCTGGAATTCCACGCACATAACGATGTTGTGGCTTCATCAGGAAACAGAACAAAATCTTCCGTATGGTTGAACACCGCTTGGGCTAAATGCTCTTGTTTTCCTAAAATTTGGCATCGCTTGATAAGTTTTCATATTCCACGTAGCAATTTTAAGCAAAGGACTGTCCACTAATAATCCCTTTTACAAGCTTTAAAGGTTAATGTGTAATGTGCACAACAAAATTATTGAAGCGTCCCAATGAGCAATTGATTCTGAGCACATTAGATTTAGATTTTCCAAGCAAATAAACCTTTACACCCACTGAATAATAATTATTAAAACCTTCCATAATGGAAATAGATTTAGTCTTTGATGTATCTTTAAACCGTGGAACGTACCTGTTGTTCCAGCTCCTGTGTATGCTATCAAGCATCTACTTGTCGTCAACTCCCAAAGTTTGATCATTGAGTCTTTACCCGAAGATAACAGATACTGAAATCCATGACAAAATTAAATAATACAGTAAAAAGATAATTACTTTTATAGAAAATGGGTTGAGGCTCTATTATTTCAAAAATGCATAGCTTGAAATATAAGTCCCTTTAAGTTGTTTTTTTTTTTTACATGAAATGGTTACATTGAAATTAAAAGTGAGAATGAAGCAAAATGAAAAATATCAAAATAAAGCTTCTCAGATACACTACATAGGTCTTTTTGATGAGGACACGGTCATGTCTTTCTCAATAAAAACCTGATTGAAACTTTCTATGTCACACTTAATAAATAAATCTATGGAACAGAAAGTTTTAAATTAAAGAAGTCTTATTATAAGACAACTTTTATAAAAAATTTTAAACATTGCATAAAAAAAAGTATTCATTGTTGATAAATACTTACTTTATTATTTTTGGTGAAACACACGGAAGACACTTCAGCTCCATCATGGGCCCCTTGGAATGAATTAATGCAGCGATTGGACACTCCATCCCATATTTTTATAGTTCCGTCAGCGCTACCACTCGCAAATAATTTTCCATTACTCGAAAACCTAAAATTTTTCATAGAAAATATCATCAGACCATAAAATTTTTGTTAAAATATTAAAAAGGGTATCCCATAATTATCGCCATCATTAAATGATGTGCTGCAAAGTGTTGATAATCTTGTCAAATAACTCATATAGTTTCGAAAACTTTCAACCAAATATGGTTGGAATAGTAATTTAATTTTATTCTCCAAAAAAATTCTTTTTTTTTAAATAAATGAATATGTGCTCACTCAAAGTGAACACAAATACACTCCTCGACTCTTTCACAGTAAGCTACAGAAAGCTTGTGTCGTGAAAGAGGAAGATGGTCGGCACCTGGGATCGAACCACGACGTCCGCAGTACGAAAGCCGGCGTTGTAACCGCTGGGTCACCAACCACTTCAAACCACTGGGTCACAACCACTTCAACCATGCACTTTCAAAAATGTGTCTATTGAGAAGAAAAGGCAGACACTTTTATACAAAATTTATGGAAAATGTTGACAAAAGAGTGTATATACCAGTAAAGCAGTGGAGTCTATTTGCCGTGTGTGTTAGTTCATACAAAGCCCTATCTTGTGTGCCATCCAATTTAATAAAAATATACATACAATTTAAAGAAACAAAAACTCTATAATTTAAATCTTGCGTTAATTTTGGGAAACCCAATAATTGACATAAATATTACTCAAACATTAACTTACTTGAGAGAATTAACTTGCTTGGTGTGTTGATGTTTGGCTATCGGGCATACAAAACACTGTCCAGTTGTGACGTCGTAAAGACGGATCACGGGGTGTGTGGTTGCGGCGATTATGTGATTGCCGAGAGGATGAAACGCTAAACATATCACGGGAAGTGCATCCTAAACAAGAAACACATTTAGGCGCAACTGTTATGATAAAATTAAATTGAAATTCGGAATTATTTAAAACAAACCGTTATTGTCCGGTATGCTTTCTTTGCTGAAGCCTTTGTGATGTCAAACAGTTTAATTGTGTTATCTCGTGAGCCACTGACTAAAAATTGTTCTTTGGGATGGAAGTCAAGACATGTAATCTCGTCTGTATGATCGTACCTAAAAAACATATTTTAAATCAGCACAAATAAAGAATATTTATGATATAGTTATAAGACATAAACATTATTAAGATAATGGAACTCACAAGGTCCTGATAACTGGATGCCCTTGAGTCTCTCTTCCAGGTTCCATTTCATCTGGCGCCGACTTTGCCAACATTCTCTCTACATCTAAAATCTATGTTAAACACAAATTTATATAAAATAAACAATTTTAGTTTAACATGTCTTAGTAAGTATTCAATAGTGTGGGCGGAATGGGCTTGGTGGAGTTTATTCGCTATGTTAGAAATGAAAAAACGAGTCTAAATTTTGTAATGCCACGTTTTGTTACATCTAAAATCTATTTTAAACAAGTGGTATTACAAAATTTAGACTCCTTTTTTTCATTTCTAATGTGTCTTAATAAGGCCTTTTCACACTATACCCTATACTTATTAACACCATACCCAGAAGATAGCTTATTGGAGTAAAAACCATTGGGAATTTTCAAATAATTATTGACCCTGATAATGCAGGAATAGATCAATAATAAATATGTAGGATTCTCCGTAGTTTAGTTGTTAATAAAAGTAGTTGTTACCTTTATACTGGCATCCACACTACCCGTTGCAACTAACTGTCCATCGCTACTGAATGCCCCGGCTCTACAAGCCTGTTTGTGAGATGTTACATACGCAGTTTCATACAAAGCTGGTTCTGGCGCCAAGCTTGATGCATCGGCTTCAACTTCCAAATCTAAAATACAGTTGATTATTCAGAAAGTTCAGAAAATACTTAATGCATCTTGGTATTTTGGTAGTATTTTATAATAAATATTAAAATCTAGACCACTAAAGTGGTATAAAAAAATTGAATGTCACAGTTACCTAGGCCTGAACTACCCAATAAATGTTCGCCAGAGGCCACATTTTTCTTCTCTCTGAAATCTGGTTCATGTTCGAGCCCAACCATCATTATGTGAAGGAGTCTAAGAACAAAACAAACTAACTTCAACAAGAAATCCTTAAGCAAATCATACAAAATATACAGTAGGCGCAGGTTCTTGTGATCACTGGCTAATTTAATCAGCCTCTTTATAGAATCAAAAGTCTAAGTTTCAAGACCAAGGTCTTTTAGTAATGAATATCTGAATATTTTTGTAATATATTCCCTTCGATTGTGATTCCCACTGCGACTGCCACTTTGAAAAAGTATGTATGGTTATAAAAACTCTTAAATCTTAAAGCAGGCAAAAATATAATAAACTGAATAACTGAGCTTATGAAAGGAACCAATAAGCTGATGACACAAGTGATTGGAAAGAGCAAATC